>JAHBCN010001130.1:0-130473 GCA_019359885.1 Listronotus oregonensis
ATTTTCTGATTTATTAAAAAGTAATCTTTTAGATTTGTTTTTTGCAAATCTTTCAGATTTGCTTAAAGTATATTTAATTTTAAAATAAAGGCTAATTACCAACCTACAACTTTTTCTTTAGTCTTTTTTTTATTTGATCGATTGAAATATATAGCTTTGGACTCTTAAGTCTGATTTTCATAACAAAAAAAAAAATAAAAAAATCTCTAAAAACAATAAGTTTTTTAACATGATGTTACTTTTGTTTTAGCTATGCTGCCTGTTGTGACTTCCTACAAAACAATAATCTCCTTTCAATAATTAGAGCACACGAAGCACAAGATGCTGGGTAAGTTAATGTTTAATTTAATAATATCTAACCTTAAGAGTCCATTCGCGCCGCGAAAATTGGATCCAATTTGGGGTTCGGGGCATAATGTTTTTCTCAAAAACGGTATAAGTGATCGATAATTTTCAAAAACTATATGAAAGCCAACACCTAAATCTAGGCTTCTGCGGTAATAGTTTTTTAAATTAAAATTTAGTTTTTAATATTTCCTTGAGTGAAAGTCACCCTAAAATCGGTAATGTTTAGATACTATTTTCTCTTAACTCGACTCATATTTCAAAAATCCGTTACATTAGAGGCATAGATTATTTCCTTACCTTTAAAATGGTGTATAATTTATGTTATTTCAGTTAAAAATAGTTACCGAAAAACGTTATCTCCTATAGGCTTGCAATCGGAAACAACATCGCATCGATACACCCAATTTGTTAGAACCTAAATAAAATATAATATTTTTTATGTGGCTATATGAAAATTGTGGTAGTGGGAGTTTATTAGTCTCCGCCCACCGTCTCAGTGTCCTTTCCCCGACCCCTAAGGTGTAGCGTAAATGCAGTCTTAAGTAGCACAAGTTGTACTTTTTCAAAAGTAAACCGCCCGCAGGCGCATTTTTTATATTTTATAATATTTAAACTTCGTTAAAAAGCAGTTATTTTGGGCAAAAATTTTCTGCGATTAAGTTGAAATAAAATAAATAATGGACAATTGAGAAATAATCATTCTTAGCAATAGGCAATTTGTAAGTATTTTTTTTCACGACTGCACAATACGCTTTAAGGAAATTTTTATACATAAATTATGAATTAAAATAGCGTCTATCATGGGAAGAGCAGTAGCGGCTCGTGGTCAATCTTTCGGGGAGGTCATTAGTTAAAATTTCAAATGCATATGGCCTAACTGATTATTAGTTAAAAAAAACAATTTTAGGCATTTTATTTCACACAGACGTTTACTCCAAAGAAAAAACAAGAAAGAAAATTCAAAAATAAATGATTTAGCAAGATTATTTTATTTGAATTATTATATTTTTATTTATTTAGAAACATAACAACATAACAAATAATATGCATCGACATCTGTTTAAACAGAAAAATTGCACAACATATTCTAAAAAAACATCTTACACCCGACAGAAAGTAATATCGCTATGCAAGAGGTATGACGGCAACTTATAAGTTAAAAATAAGCATATTTATATGATAAAAAATAAAAAGGGTTACTTAACTTACCTAAATAGTCATAAATTTTAGTTCAATCCATCTGTCTTTGGCACTTGCAAAATGATTGCTTACTTCTGCATTGTAATTTACAATATTATTTATAAAGACCTTTTCAATACTTAACATGGCCAACGCAGAAAGTCTACCTTCCCCTATTGTGTTGCGTAAAAATGTCTTTATTCTATTTAATGTAGAGAAGCATCTCTCGCTCTCTACAATTGTTATCGGTAACGTACACAAAATTGTCAACATATGCACTGTTTCCGAATTTACATTACAAAAACATACACCAACAAAAAATAAATTCCTAAAATCGTATATAATCCGTTCTATAATAACCGTATAACAAACAAACACCTTGAAAAATGCGTGATTTTCCTCTTCGCGACTGTTGACCCAGATCTTGCGATTACACTGCTTTGGAAAGCAGCCAAAATTGCTCAATCGTAAATTATATCGGGAAAACTCGGCTCGGCTCCATTTAAAACAATGCGGTCAATGAAGGCAACAAACGAAACCACCGATCTGGAGATCGCTGCGTGAAGTTTGTGGAATCCAGTAATCGATCAACGAGTTTATATGCTTAGAATAATAAAGGAAAATTTAAAAGATTGAAAAAAAAATAGTTTTTTTCATTTATATCATTATTATGTCTTTGTTCGGAAATATTAGTCAAAAATATTGCGAGGTCATTGACCAAATGGCCCACTGGGGAAGAGAAACTGGATGATGGTAAAGTGCCAGACAACATGATGTAGTTGCAAATTCTACGGGAAAAAGACAACAACAAATAATTATATCCAAGGAATCTAAATTCTAATAAACATTTTGTGATGAAGCTAAAAATATTTTATTAGCCTAAAATATATTAAAAAAACCTCATGCATGGTATTAGGTTTACCAAAAAAATGTTAAAGAACGAGCCGACTTATTTGAATTTTTTGCCTTTAATTAAAATTTAACATGCAAGGCAAAATGGTGAAAAAGCCCAAATTTAAAGACCTGAGGTTTCCTGGTTGTAAATTACAACCTTTGTTGTAATTAACAATTTAAAATGAAACCCGGGATTAATTACACGCACATGCACTACGTTTTAACCGCTAATTATACATTTAAGTCCTCTTAAAAATAGGGTTAAATATTTTTGGGTGTTTTATTTAAAAACAGTCAAATGAGGTTACCGGTTGTATTATAACATGGTATTAATAATTGGTAGTGTTTTATAAAGTGTATGCGATATATTCGAAAATATTAGACGTATAGCTTCATGAGAAAAGAAAAAAGTGATCAAGAGAAATAACTAAAAATATTATTTTAGTTACTCACTCTACCTTTTAATGGAGTTATTGCCTGGTTTGCCCTTAAAAGGCAATTTTTTAGGAAATACCAACTTGGTAATTTTTGCATTTTCAATTTTTATTGTTAAATGTAAAATAGGGAAAGAAAGAAAAAAGTATAATAATTTTACTGATTATAATTTTGATATGTCTTAAGCTGGTCTTACTTAAAAAACTTTGAATAAAACAACAAAATTCTCATATTGTACTAGCAGCCCTCTTCATAAAGTGCTAATTAGGTAATTTGCCATTGTTTTTTATTTTGCTTCATAGTAAATAGTATGATAGATTTTTTAGTATAAAACAAATTTAAATCCAAAACTTAGAGAATTTTTGTCTTTTTTTTTTATTAATATGACATATAACTCTTTTCCCATAAATATTTAAAACAAGAGCTTTTACTTACGAATATTTTTAAATTATTATTATTATTGTTACAAATTAAGTGCGGTTTATCTAATAAGAAAAAAACGTAATAAGGAACTTTATAGGTTTTAGAAAATATACAAGGTATCTCTTTAATACTGCGAACTCCCCAGGTGAAAATACGAAAAGAAGTTTCTATAATTATATGTCCTTCTTAACTTCTAAGCTACAGGGCGCAAAATTTTAAGAAAAAAAAATAAAATATTTTACTTTATAAATGTGGGTAGACATAGATGTATAACATTTGGGTTAGATGTTTATGTTTTTCAAGGCTTTCTTAAGTCAATAATTGTAATAATCTGCTATTTTGGGAAAGGGTTTAAATATGCAACTTAAAATTATTTTTCCTTTGTATTGTTTTTTATGGCTTTATGTATTGCTGACTTCATATTGCAGACATGTATTTTTTTATTGGAAAACGATACAATCTACGAAGAAAATGCACAGGAGAAATAAAAGTAAAACCTTTCCAAACCATTTTTTAAATTGCATATTTCCAACCCCAAAAAAATATACAGTGGAAAAACATTGAGGGTTGCCGATTTCAATCCATTCCCATGGTAGCAGACGGTTACAAATATTGTTGTAAGAAAGCCTTGGAAAAAAGAAGCATACATAAAAATATTAAATATATTACTTTTTACCTTACAAATTAGCTTATTTTTAAAAATTAGTCTCTGTAAATGTGTTATTAACATGGTGCTCAATAGTTGCTAATACAAGATCCTTTCTAATACTCATTAAATAAAGTGTGGACTGGCGTAACTGTAAAAAGCGGTAAGGTTTCTGGAAATAACTTTTCTCCATTATCTATTAAATTTTTCCCGTAACATGTTTTTAACTTATTAAAAGGATGCTAATTTTTTATATGTTTAATTATTTATTACGGTACCAAGATGTAGAATTAAATTAAGGCAAAACAAAACTATTAAACGGACCAAAAGTATATAATCATGACTAGTTTTTAATTTTTTTAAAAATGTTAAAATTAGAAAAATTAAATAAAAAATTAACATAGGACGTAAAAAGCTTTTACACAAAAATTAAAGTCAAAAGAGCCGAGGACTAAATTACACGCACATACATTGTGGTTAACCGCTAATTGTATGGTAAAGTTCTCTTAAAACTGGATTTGGTTTAATTAATTTAAAGCAGCTTTGTTTTAAAAAGTCTGCATAACATATATTACACTTTTAAAAGAATTTTAAAACCATTAAAGCTTTAACTTTCAAAGGCCACAATACCGAGTGCCCACAAGATTACTTTTTGGTTGTCATTCTTTAATTTCTTTATCGATCTTAACGAAACTTGCTTGATATTCAATTAAAAGGTCATTTTTATGCGTATTTGACAAGTTTTTCCGACTTTCGTACTCACCGGAAATGACTGGAAATTTTAACTTTTAAATGAGACACCCTGTATATTTTTTTGTTTTTTTGGAATTAACAGATTATTTTATGTCCGAATGCATCTTTTTTTTTTGTTAATTTCAAATTCAACTTAAAACTGTGTTAAAACTTTACGAAATACGTTAATAAATACAAACCCACTTTATAATCTGTCAGACTTTTAAAGGCCCGAAAGCAATTTTTTTCACGGCAACTTATCCTATCTGCCTGCTTCGTTTTATGGCAACTTCTATTTATTGCAAGGTACGTAGTATACCAGATTCAGTACAAAAAAGATCTTTTCCTACGAGCGTGCGGAAAAGTCCACTTTTCCGCACGCATTTGAGTGCGCAAAGTGAACTTTTCTGCACGCCGTGCGGAAAAATAAAACTACTCTAAAATCTTACAGGTAAACAAGATTTATATGTATTTTAGTAATTGTAGGCTATTTCATGCAATATACGAAGCCATTGCAAGTTTTAGTTTATTCTCTTTTTTGTTTGTTATTTTGTAATTTTCAATATTTCAACTAAAACACAAAAAAGAAACATTTTTTTAATTACCCTGTATAATAATAATAAATGATTATGACAAGTCAAGCAACAATATGTAATCTTGGTGATTTTAACACATGTCAGATTTTTTCTTCGTTTCCAACGGCAGTCGCGTGCGGAAAAGTATCACTTTGCGCATTTGTTAGGAAAATAACTATTTTACCACACCTGCGTGGAAAGTTCGAATTTCTTTCCCGGAAAGACAATGCCTCATTTCTACACGGTGTAAAAATAATTTTATTTTACCACACTCTCATGAAAAGGTCAAATTTTTCACTGTTTTTAGAAAATAAATGCCTCATTTCTACTTGAGTTAAAATAATTTCATTAAATGTGCACGAGTCAGCTTTTTTTCCCTAACAGAAACAAATAATTGTAGAAAATAAATAATAAATTAATTAATAAATATCTTATTACGCAGGTGTGGTAAAGAGAAGTATGCGCACCACGGAAGAAAATATGTCATTTCAATCCACGTGTCTGTCACAATCTTACACGCAGGTTGAAATGGCATATTTTCTTCCCTAGGTTCGCAATATACTATTTACCTACATAATAAAACAAACGCTTAAAAACACTGCATTTAGTAATGTTATGAAAGTGATAATAGGTTTGTTCCAGCACGTCGAAAAACCGTCACCGAACGATCACGCTCATGCGCAGTGATTAAAGTGCGTTCCAACAGAGACGTGACGGTTATCGGACGATCCTGTTTGTGTACCAACAAAACTTGGGATCGTTTAGTTACGGTTTCAGAACGGTAATTCTGATACATGGCCTAAATTGAAAACTGTTTGGGTTGACTTGCGCATTGAACATCTTGGCACTGGATTTTTGATTTTTTCATTTCATTATTATTTCATCTTCATATGTTTACTGTTAAGGTAGGATTATGCAGAAAAGTTAAGGTAATTTAAGTTAACAAAAATTAAGTTATTATAAATTAAGACATTTGTGTGAAAACATGCCAATCAGTTTAAAAATAAAAAAAAATAGCATACGTAGGGCAAATCACTGTTAATAGGGTTTTCGTGATTTCTATTTTATTGGTGCACTCTCTGGCAGCTGTCCGGTAATTTGTTTACTTCTTAAATAAATATTTGTCTAAAAAAGTTTTGTGTTAATGTATTTCTACAAAAAGTGCATAGAGTTTGAGTTAAAAATAAAAAACTAAAATGGGGACAAATTAACCCCTATCCCAAAAATGCACCTCTTAAAATGGTAGCACTCCGCCGTTTTTGCATATTTTAGGATCAAGTTAACGAATGAAACAATAAAACTTTTTTATCGTATTTCTTTCTTCTACCCCTCTTATTTAACATTATCAATAGCCTAAAAGTAAGTAAATTATTTTTTTGGAGTGATTTTAGAATGATCATGGCATGGCTAGATGAAAAATTAGAATTTAATTTAAAAATAAAATTCAGACAAAACTCGATTAAAAAATGGTGGATTCGAACGTAAAATGATCTGTAGAATCCGAAAAACAAAGCATATTTGGGTGTATCATTAAAAATTCAAAATTTCTAGTCGTTTTCGGTGAAACAAATACGGATAAAAATGAAGTTGTGTTGGAGTAACAACCCTATCAAGTTCTGTTAATAACCATAAAGAAATAAAAATATGGCAGTCAAAAGGTTTTCTCATGGGCACCCAGTATATTTGCTATTTGCTTAATTCGATATGGAAACCATATTAATAGTTATAATTTAATGATAAAACTTAATATATTAACAAAAAAATGATGACCACTTTTAAGTAAGAAAAAGCTTTAATACGTACTGGGAAATTCTCGGCTCGCCGTGCCATCGGTCCGGGTTCGATTCCCCGCCGGGGAGACGTATTAGGTAGTAGTTATTTAAAATAACGTCCGTGGTTGCACTACCGCGTTGTCTAAAAGGTGCTGTGAAATGCAATATTTGCATATTTCAGTGCTTGGACAGTGTTGACGAAAATGGGGAAAAAATGGGTTAAACATCAAAAAACCGGGCACTCACGGTACTCTGGTACTTAGGAGCATGTATGTATATGTATATGTCTAGCATATATTATATATGTATATGAAAAATCCTTCGTGAGCTGTCACAAAGATAAAAAAAAAATCGACCCGTACCATTAGGATCTTGGAAAATATAGGAGGTACCAAGATGTTTTTCTTTCTTATGGGCCAGATATTATTGAATTTGGCACGTAAAGGTGTCCCTTAATCTAATTTTAACAATGTATAATATGTTATATCTTAAAACCTGGTAACCTTATTTATTTCAAAAAAATACATATCTTCTTAGTTGTCCTTGATATTTTTATACGGTATTCATATGCCTAAAAAATAAATATCTCCTTAGTTGGTCTTGCTATTTTTATACTAAATTCACTACAAATATAAAATCGGAATTACAAATATGTCACGTGAATAAATTGTTTATAAAATAATAGCCACACGTCCTACTGATATAAATATAAGCGACAGGGTCAATTTAATTATTATAAATAGTAATCTTATTTTACCAAATTCTCCTGTTTATACGTGCAATTAGAAAAAGTCAACGTTTTATTTTAAAATCCAGTAGAGTTAGATGTTATAGCGCTGCCTCAGGCAGTAATTCTTAAAGCTTTTAACTCCGAGTATGCATTTAAGTTAAAAGTGCACTAAAATTTTGCGCTAGCACTCAGTAGCGACATAAAATGCAAAACAGGTACTGAATAAATTATGTTAAATTTTAAAAGAATTGCCCGTATAAACAAGCGCTTAAAAATGCGTTGGCAAACAAAATTTAAAATAATATGCAATATGTTTAAAAAAGTTAAGTATTTATTTTTAAATTTATGTTAAAACAAAAGTGGAGTTACATTATCTTTATTTATTTTTAAAATAATAACGCCTTTATGGGTACCTATTTTCTTAAATTTAATAAATATTACGTCCCTAGTAGCTACTAAAAAACTTAGATTTCCGTTAACCTGTACACTTTATATCTATCCAGAAGCATTTCTTACCTTAAATAGAATAGAATAGAAAGAAGTATCGTTCGTCCTATTAGCATCTTAAACCCCCCCGTTTTTGCTTTTTGCCATATTATAACCTATTTTTTTAGAGTTACAAAATAGGTTATTTATGCCTTCGGCTTAGCTGTTGCTTTTTATAATGAAAGTAAATTAGGCGCCACGGTGTTTCTTCTATATATAGTTACATAATTGTTTTAAATTGGTTTGAAATCCCGAAAGTAACCCATTTCTAATAATTAATATGATGTTTATGAAATCTCGATAAGACTGAGATAAAAGTGATTTAATATAAATATATCAAAAGGGGGATTAAATTCACAAACAGTCAGTTTAAAAACAAACAATAATATATTATATATTTACACATTATTTACAATACCGCATACCATTTAAATAGGTGTAATTCAAAACATTTTCTAAAAAATGAATTACCTGAACCTTTATGATTTTTTTTAAACTCAACGCAATTGTGTAAAAAATAGGAACGCCTATTACTACCTACTTGTACAAGCAGAAGAATATACAGCGCTATTAAACCCAAAAAAATATATAATTAATTAACTTTAAACCAGAAATGGTCCCTAACAATTTCTATAAAAAGTAATATTAATAAACTAAATTTTTACATAGATTATAAAAAAGGTAAATACGTCGTCGCAGTCCGATAGAAAATTATATAAAAAAAGAAAAAATACAACCTGTTTTTTATATCGGCTGTTTAACTGCAGGTTAGGCTGCCTGAAATGTCCTGCTATCGCTAAGCATCAAGTGTGACGGCATGTTACGTGGTCACGGTTCAACGAATACCATAAAAGATGAAAAAGAATGGCCTGGGAGATAAATTAGACTAGCAAATACTCTTCATTAGGTGAAATCATTTCTAAAAAACCCTGTTTAAAAAAACTGTATTAGAACCTCCTAAGGTTGAAAAGAAATAAAACCTTTTATAATAATATTAAAACAGGTATTATTTGGGTATTTATGGGTATTCACGTGGCCTAAGCCAAAAAAAACAATAGAGAAAAAAACAAAATTGAACTTACCATAATTGCGGGTTTAAGAGACTAGCTTTTTAAAAGCAGGAATAGTCCATCGGCTAGCGTTGACAAAATCAAAGGTACACTATAAAAAAACCCAAAATTACTAGGATGTCTTGGATAAAATAAGATTAAAAAGTGAAACAAAATGGAATCCAATACGAGAACAGAAATCAAACATACCTGATTGTCGAATTCTCACTTCAACCATTGTTTGTCAAGCGGACATTATCGCCAAGGCAACTTAGCAGGGAGCTCGTTGTGTGCCCGGTATCGTGCCGGCTGAAAAAGGAAAGGAACCACCTTCATATCGAAACACCCGCGCAAGCATAGCAACGGAAAATCCTAGGAAAATTCCATTTGAAACGTGGCAACACAGCGGCGACGGTAAATGCAAAATCGCATTAAAAATAATCGATAAAGTCAGGTGTTGATTGAGAGTGTTGTCACATTTTATAAAGTTACTTTAAGAGAAACGACATTAAATTTTGTAAAATAATGAATAGGTGGAGAAAACTAATATGAAAAATAAACTTGTAGCTTTACACGCTACAATATAACACCCATTGTTGCAAATTTTGCTCTAAAAATTAGTCAGAATGCTTCTTTTATCAGCAGCTCTCAATAGAGCGATGTTCAGTAGTACCAAGGATCCCTTAACTTTGGCTTTAAAGAAGCTCCAAACTTTTTACTTTGCGTTCTTCTTCGTGTCGTTTAGGCCTGCAGAAGTCTTTCTTTTTAACCATACTTTTGATTTAAGGGGGTATTCTAGCCTAGAAGCCCGAATTTCGGGCGTTTTTTAAAGGTCAAAACAATTAATATTTTGGCTATCTGTTTTTTTATCATTTATTTATTTACATATATTTTAAGAATTCACAAAAATATTCACAAAAAAAACACATTTCAAGTTACAAGCTGTTGAATTGGAGGGGGAAAAAGAGCGTGTCCATCTTGTCACGATTCCCTCTCTTCTGGTGAACTGAAAACCATTTTTTTGGTAAATTCTTTATCAGTAAAAGTGTCATTATTGCAGCAACCAGATAAATAAAAAAATCTCGCAAAATGACGGTTTCTCATAAAAGAGGTAGGTTTTTTTTCAGTTATTTTTTAACTTTTTCGCATTTTTAAAAATAGTAAACGTTGAAAAAATCGATTTTTTTGATTCCGGCCATATAGGGATATATGTATATATACCGGGTGACACAGCGGAGATGTAACAGCCCGTAACTTTTTTATTTATTGGAATTAATATTCAACATTTAGGTGATGCACCTTTTATAAGGTCACGCTTTGAATGACTAAATAAAACCAATTTTTGCACTTCCGGTTTAACCGGAAGTAACCCTAAATTTTAAATTTTAAATAGCACCATGTATATATTTTTGGCCTACCTGATCCGCCTAGAAATTCTCTTTTGACAACGTGTCACACATTTCAAAATGGCTGCCAAAATCGATTTTTTTCCCAAAATTTTAGTAATCCATGATGTGACTATATTAGAAATTATCTGCATCTAATAGCGTTGACATGTGAAAAATAGGGTGTGAAAATATTTGTGATATTGTTAATTTTTATCTAACAATAAGTAATAAGAGTTAGAAATAGAGGTTAATTTAAAAAATTTTAGAAATCTATTTATTTAACTCTTAATATCTCAAAATCCAAAATAGAAAATTTCAATTTTTATTTAATGTAACTTTAGATGAAGCATTTACTATTTTACATAGTTTATCAGAACTGGTATAAAGAACTAACTTTTTTTTATTAAAAGCGCGAAATTTAACATATCTACATAGTTTCGCAAATACGTAAGTTATACTAACATAAATAACACGCCAAGTAGGCTTTGTAACATCCTAGAATATTGGTTTTAAAAACATTAAACAATTCTAGGGGTCATGAATACCAAATGGCTACAAACATTTGTTTGATGTTACAAACCTACTGGGCGTTATTTATATTTATATAATCTAGGTATTTGCAAAACAATGTAGATATATATAATTTTGCGTTTTTAATAAAAAAAAGTCAGTTCTTTATACCAGTTCTGATAAACTATGTAAAATAGTATGTGTTTGATCTAAAGTTACATTAAATAAAAATTGGAGTTTCTTATTTTGGATTTTGAGATATTAAGTGTTAAATAAACAGATTTCTAAAATTTTCAAAACTAACCTCTATTCTTAACTCTTATCAATTAGGTAAAAAATAGCAAAATCACAAATATTTTCACACCCTATTCTTCACATCTCAACGTCTTTTAGAAACTGATAATGAGGAAGTTGCATATATTTTTTTTATTGAAAACCTATTTAAAATTTAGTAAATGCCCTTAAAAGTTGATTGACTATTATTAACGATATAACGAATAAACGATTATTAAATAATTAATTATTTAAATTTTAAATATTACAAGGTCAACAAAAACGCTCTCTGATTGGTCAGGCCACGTGTGACGTCAAGATCCGATAAACAAAGTATCGGCCCACGCTTGGCCCAAGCGCTGCCATTTAATCATTGGTTATTCCGTTTGTGTTTACATCGGGTTGTGGCCAATTTAGTGTACCCAAAGACGAGTTTTTTAATTATATATGAATATTAAACCTGATTTAGTGTGTGACGATAGCCGGTTTAAAGTTTAAACGAGAGAACATGGATGTAACAGAGGATTTAAGAGGCCCGGAACATAAATACTATAAATGTTGTGTAGTGCTATTATGTAGTTCCACAACAAAAACCGGCCCCAACAAATTATTTTTTAACGTTCCAAAAGATGAAAAAATACGAAAGAAATGGTGTATAGCGATGAAGAGGGATTTGAAGAAAAGTCCAGTTAGTGTAAAATCTACTTTACATATCTGCGAAGATTGTTTTAATGTAAGTACCTAATATTTAACTTGCCTCAAAAACAGACATTATTTCTCAAATATTAAATATCATTTTCTCGGTTTTTATTTAATAATTAGACATAATATTTTCTTTTATATTTATTTAGTACATTAGCACTGGTGATACAGATACAAGCTCTTTATTAATTATTTTACTTCTGAACTTTTTTTGGGGGATGTTTTTGCAATTTAAGTGAATAGTAGGAAAAAAATAACTAATATATTATGTGATGTACATAGTTTTAAGAGAATTCATTCTAATACATATTTTATTTCTTTTTTTTCAGTTGGAACAAGACATGGAAAATTATATGCAATATAAATTAATTTTGAGGTTTTTGAGGTTACTTTTACTTTAGTAAACAGCACTGCACTACGTATAGTATTATTACTTTTAAATAATGTTTAATTTTGAATACATACCTTGTAGCTTTTACTCCTTTTAACTCAGCTCCCATGAAATTTGGGTTATTTCCCAAAAATGTAAACATTGATAATGCATCAATTTTTGGCAAATTATCAGATTGCCCTTGGACAAATCCAGCTTCAGTAGAAGTCATAATAAATGAAGTCTAGTTTTTAAAACAATTATAACAGAACAATATTTTGTTAGCACAACGAAAGCAAATAAAAACGGCACTCAAGAAACACGCCCAACTAACAAAATCACCTTGATGCCGCTTAAATGACAAGCAAAACAGAGAGTGTGACAGAGAGTCGTTTTGACCGATACCGGATCGTGACGTCACAGCAAGCTATCCTTGTTTGCGAGCTGCGTTTTGGCGCGGAGAAAATTATTTTGAATTTCAACATTTTTTTATAGAACAACAGTAAGTTGAATATTAAAAAATATATGGCAATTGATACTTTATAGTTTTAGAAACTTTATAAGTAAAAAATAAAAAAATGTGCAACTTCCTCATTTGTAATTGTCACATCATGGCCTACCAAAATTTTGAGAAAAAATCGATTTTGGCAGCCATTTTAAAATGAAATGACAAGTGTGACACATGGTTAAAGAGAGAATTTTGAGGCGGATCAGGTAGGCTAAAAATATATACATGGTGCTATTTAAAATTTAAAATTTAGGGTTACTTCAGGTGTGAGCGAAAGTAAAAAAAATGGTTTTATTTAGTCATTAAAAGGGTGTCCTTATAACAGGTGTATAATCCAAATTTCAAAAATGTATTTTAATGAATAAAAAGTTACAGGCTGTTACATGTCCGCTGTGTCACCCGGTATATATACATATACATATACATAATATATATATATATATATATATATATATATATATATTATATATATATATATATATATATATATATATATATATATATATATATATATATATATATATATATATATATATAATGTATTATATATATTATAATATATATATTATAAATGATATATCCTATTTATAGAATAATCGATATTTATATTAGATTTTTGTGAAAAATTTAAAAAAGTAATCGCATGAAAATGCCGTTTAAAGTTTTAAGTTAAGTTTTAGGTAGACTAACAGATAAAACAGTACATATAACTTACATTTCTTTAAGCAGCCATTCCGGCTGCATATATCGGGCCTATTCTGCCTCAAATTAAATATTTAACGAATTTCTCTCCGAAAGACGGACACTTCTTTCTTCTTTTGGGGCATTAGAAGCCCGAAACTCAGAACTTTCCATTCTAGCTTTATTGCGCCGAACTTTAGTCATAACTTTTAAAATAATTCGAATTTCGAAAAATAATTTTAAAGAGGTAATCTTGAATATCTAAGCTATCGAAATATAAAAAGATTTTTTTTCAACTTTCCAGAATGGAATACCCCCTTAAGTTTCGTATTAACAAACTGGTTTTTGCTTTACTCCAGACTTCCACGTTAAACTTGTACTTTAAATTTTATAAACCGTCCCAGAAATAAGATAACAGTGTGGGTGACAATTAGGTAATAACATTAGCTGCCTCCTTCCCCGGCCCTCCAAATGTTATATAAATATTGATGATTTATGGCTGGATGTATAACAAAAATTTAATATTGCTTTCTCCTAAAAGTTATAAAAACTATACAAACACTGATAATCTTCTAGAACAGAATAGAATGGAATATATTAGAATAGAATAGATGAATAATAGATTTATTGCGTGTTGTACAAATTACAAGTTTGTTTACACATGTCAACTCAAATTTTTAATATGTTACCTTTAAGTTATTTTACAAGGATACCTATCACAGGTTTTATAAAATATTATTATAATAAAAAACTAAATTTAATCACACATTTTACAAATAACAAAGCCCATTTTTTACATACGTTATCTAAATTTAGGTTTAAATGTTACCCCTGAACTAACTTACAATTAAGTATCACAGGTAATATGACTTATTATTTATAACAAGAGTTAAAAATTTTATCACAGACCAGATTTCTCATTCTTATGACACTCCAAAGACCCGAAGTTTAAAGGAAAGTAATATTTTATATCATACAACGTGTTTTGTTTCAGAAAAGACTTGATAACATTACTGAAACATCTGTTTTCCATGGTTTTTATTTTGGAAGGTAACAAATACGTCAAACTGTGTAATAAAAATGTTATGGTAGATTTTGTGAAAAATTGTATAACAAAAAGTGATGTCCCACCCTAAACCTACCGCTGTATAACAAAAATATAATGCCGTCTAAAGAAAATGAAACGTTAGCTTATCAACTTTTAAGAAATAATACCATTTATTTTGGCCCAAACCTTTAGGGCATTTTTATCTGTTGTCGTCTCCAGGTAACATTTTCGAATTTGTTTTGATGTCGTATTTCTTAAAAAGTACCTCCAAAATATAAACCAAAAACCCACCGTTATAGAATAATTATGCCTTTCAGCTCTCAATTTCAAAAAAAACCTCATTTTGCCTAAAAGCACGTCCTTTATAACGACGCAACGGAGAAATCTTATCCAAATATTCCTTAGGCCATTTCAGAAACACGCGCTTGACCTTGTTAGGCTTTAAACACAAAGGGTGAACTCTAAGTATGTAAGTTTATTATTTGCTTTTAAAGCGCCTTCACGATCTTTATTTGATAAGGCCTACACAGCTAAAAAAGTTTGTTGTGGAAAATACATAAAGAAAATTTAAGCTCTATTGTTTATTATAAAAGGATTTAAAGAGAGCCTTCAACTTATTTTCTTTACCTTAAAAATAAAGCAGAAACAGAAATAATACAAGTTTTAGGTTGTAGTGCTCAAAATATATTTTTACAAATCATAATCAGTCAAAGATAGACTTCATACTATATACACACCCAAGGCATAGTGAAAATGCTTTTCATAAATTCTTTAGTTAAAAGTGGTCTGAGGTACAGTTGTATTCATTGAAAATGGGTACACTAAAATTGTTATAGTGTAAATCGGTTTTGATTGAATTTGACAAGCCTGTCAGTGCCAAAAATTTTCAAAATGCCTCGTCATTTAACTGAAATTGAAAAAGCTCAAATAATATCTAGAATTGAAGATGGGTGGTCAATACGTGCATTAGCGGATTTTACCGGAAGAGGCAAAAACACTATTTCAAGAATTAAGCAACGTTGGGTTCAAGAGGGTTCTTTGAAAAGAAAATTTGGTACTGGTCCAGCACGCATTTCCGCCCCTGAACAAGATTTCTGGAATATCTAAGGGCAAATCCTTTTGAAACTGCTAGAAACGCTGTCATTGACTCAGGATTTCCTGGGTCTTAACCTACCGCTAGCAGAAGAGTCAAAGAATCTGACTTAAAAAACCGCGTAGCTGCAAAAAAAATGATGCTCACAGAAGAACGGAAACACTCTCGTTTACTTTTCGCCCTAAATTATATATTATACCGTGACCATCAGTTTTGGAACACGGTAGTATTCACTGATGAAAAGGTTTTTCATTCAACATATAATAGACAAATTCGCGTCTACCGTCCAGACAATACAAGATTCGAAGAACGCTACACTAGCGATCTTGCTTTCAGACCTGGGCGATTTTCAGTAAATGTATGGGGTTGGATAAGTGATAATGGACTTGGTGTCTGCTGGCGGTTGGAGGAAAGGTTTAACGCCGAACATTACATGGCTGTTCTGGAAAATGTTATGCTCCCATCTGTTGGACAAATATATCCAAATTACTCATTTGTCTTTCAGCAGGATAACTGCCCGGTCCATACCGCAATTGCTGTGAGGGAATGGTTTCATGGTAATAATATTGCAGTCTTGCCAAGGCCCGCTTACAGTCCTGATATTAATCCCATAAGGAATGTTTGGGACCTAATTGTAAAAGAAATATATAAAAGAAATTTTAGACCAAACAATTCTAATGAATTATGGCAAGTTATCCACGACTGCTGGGAAGAGCTTGATCCAAATGTTATAGTGAATTTAATTAACTTAATTCCAGACAGATTGGTTCAAATAGTCGAAAAAAATGGTCATATGACCAAATATTAATTTTTTATTTTTATTTTATTATAAATCATATATTACATTATAATTAAATATTAACTATAATTTTCAGTTTTTGTTATTATTATTGGTTACGTTGAGTTCAAAAATTTGCGTTAAAGAAATATTCTAATACATTAAAATCATTTATCACATTTTATGTTTTTGTTTTGTCTATCGACGTTGATAAGAAAAGCCTGATTTACGCAAAAATGGCAAAATGTAGTCGTAAGACCCATTTTCAGTGAATACAACTGTACCAGAAATTTCCGACGAAAAATATAACTTTTTTGGAATATTAGGTTTTTCGTTTTCATTTATGGAACAAAATTGTAATGTTTTTTGTTGGAAACTTGAAGTACTTCAAGTAAAATTTTAATAACTTTTATTAGGGAGTACTTGTACTTGTACTTGATTAATTTATATTAAAATACTTGAACTTTTACTTGATTTGACCAAGTAAATTACTTGAAGTGTTTTTCTAAGTACTTCAAGTAAATATGAAGTACTTGAAGTAAAAAGAAATCAATCAAGTACCCCAATTTATTCACGTTAGATAATCGCGCAAACAGGTTAAAAAAAGAAGATTGTCAGACCTTTGCTGACTCTGATACATTATAGCTCTCAATTCAATAAATTGTTATGGCCCCAGAATGGTAAAATTACAATTATTTTTAAATACTTTTAATATTATAGGTATCTTAAAAAACATCAAAATATTGTAAAAATACTAGTTTAAAAAAATTTAAAAATATTTTTATTTGTTTTTAACACCACTTAAAGATACCTGTGTTTAAAATTTTATTTTACAATCTATATATCTCGCCCCTTTCTTTCCTTCAAGTTCTTCTACCAGCTTTATTATTTTTTTTTTAATACTTTTTGGCTTAACCAACTTGTTAAATTATTATAATATATATATATATATATATATATATATATATATATATATATATATATATATATATATATATATATATATATATATATATATATATATATATATATATATATATATATATATATATATATAGGTGTCAAACTTTTAATTTTGTTTTCGTTTTTTCGTAATAATATCTTAACTAAATGACATAGCGGTACATTTGGATTCTTTGAGGCTAGAAATTCAAATTTGTCCATACTTTTCATGTTGCTGGTAGAGGGCGCCAGCTACAGCCTACTCCACTTGTTTTAGATGGCATAACTTTTTTTAAGCTTAGTATTTTGACCTGTTTATTAAAAGAGTAGTTACTATAGGTCCCTTTGCGTCAAAAATGTATACTTCATTTATGTCTATAGAAACAACTGTTTTCGAGATAAATGCATTTTAAAGGACCCCGCAATTTTCTTATAAAAAATGGTTTTCGGTCAATTGTTTTGAAACTTTGCAAAATAATAGTTTTCAACATGCTGGGCACAAAACCCAAAAACCCCTCTAACCCCCCCAAAATTACCCTCAAAATTCTCAAAATTTCTGGTGACCTTTCAGGCTGATTTTGGGGGGTTAGAGGGGTTTTCGGGATTTGTGCCCGTAGAAACTTTTAATCAGCGTGTTAAAAACTATTACTTTGCAAAGTTTGAAAACAATTGACCGAAAACTATTTTCCACAGAAAAATTGCGGGGTCCTTTAAAATTCATTTATCTCGAAAACCGTTGCTTCTAGAGACATAAATAAAGTATACATTTTTGACGCAAAGGGACCTCTAGTAACTACTTTTTTAATAAACAGGTGAAAATACTTAGCTTAAAAAAGTTATGCCATCTAAAACAAGTGGGGTAGGCCGTAGCTGGCGCCCTCTACCAGTAAGTATGTATAATATAATATATAGTATCCTTAAAATTAATACTTCCGAATAGTAAAATATACAAAAATATATATTAAAAAAAGTTATAAAATGGTAAAACGTTTTTATTTCCTGGTCCGACTTCGCATTCCATACTTACTGCGAGACGCAGATAATAGGCTTTCAAGGTATGTACATATTTTTAATTTTTAATTTTTAATGATTAAATATTAAAAAAAAAATATTTGTAAATAATAATTTAAATATTGTCGACTGTTTTAAATTTTAGTTTTATTGTTACATATATTTTTGTCTGTGATAATAACCGTAAATGTGATTTAAAAAAAAATGTAGCGTATATATACTATTTATATTTTATATTAATTTATATATTATATTTATATAATATATATATATATATATATATATATATATATATATATATATATATATATATATATATATATATATATATATATATATATTTAACAAAATAATAACTACTTTAAGAAAAAACTGCTTTTTAAAATGAATTAAGGATATACCTAATTGAATAAGTAAAAAGACTAGGCTACGCCTTGTATACTGGAAAAAGAAATTATTACAAGAACTCTTAAAAATATATATATTATTTCCGGAGCTATAAACAAACCAACATCTTCGCTACTAACTTTTCTAATTTGTTTTGTAGTTTCAAAGTTAATGATACAAATTCCGGAGAGTCGGATCGCAAAGCTAAAAAATAAACGGAAAACTCTCGTTCTAGAAGTTTTTGAATTAAGTTAGCGGGAATAAGCCGTCTTTGGATTGTTATTTCTAATTAGTAGCTCTTATCAGATGTGTTGTTTTTGAAAGTGTTACTGGTGAGTACATTTTTAAAAGCAATTTTTTAGATTCAAATCATCATTCCCTTATGTAACATCTTAGTAGTTATTAAATGCTTTTTATGGCCCTTAAAAAGTATACAATAAATTTATTGTTTTTACCATTTTTGACAAATTAAAAAAAACATTTTATTTAACTCATATTTACGAATTATTTAGTAAAATACTTATTTCCTTATAATATTTTTTAAGAATGTTAATCCTCGTTTTTTTTTTAATTTATAACAGCTCACGAAGAATGTATAAAGCCCAAGTAGAAGGTACCGTGGGTGCTGGGTTTTAGATATTAACTTATTTATTATTATATTTAAAAAACCCAAAATCTTGCCAGATAAAATGCATGAGTCACAGTTAGATGGTAGTAACTGCTGTGGAAACCTAAAACATACTCAATACATTGCGATAAAAAATGAACTGTGACTCTTGTATTATTATTGGCAACATTTTGGGATTTTCAGATATGTCTATTATTTAAAACAATATAGTGTTAAAATGAAGAATTGTTTTAACTCTGCATTACCTATCTTAAAATGGTCCAGCCCGAATTTAAATATTTTTAAAAAATAAAGAAACAAATGCAAAAATTTATATTAAAATCCTCAAAGAAAGTCAGTATTTTATTAAGAGACACGTTAATATGGGTTAGATAAATTATATTATTTAATTTGTTTTTATTTACAAAAAAATTGTTTACCGAATTTAAGGCACAAATTAATTTTAAATTTCAGTTTTATTAAAACTTAATGTTAAAAAACTTTTTTAAATCATGCGGACTTTTTGAAAGACAATGAAAGCTTCAAAAATTTTGAATGTCAAAATATTTTTTAATATAATCTTACAAATTAATTAAAGCTGTTTATGTAAGTCCCAGAGTGTAATAAGAGCGCGGCTAGCCCTTCTCAGCGTGGTGCTGTTAATTACGCAAAAGGTTATTGTTTACCCTTACTCTTGCTGAACATGATCGAATACAAACAAGTACTGTTAAAAATAATATTACTTTGGTTTGTCCTAAAAAAAACAAATTAACGTATCAAAATAAAAGTAAAGTATCTAAAAACAGAAAGGAAAAAAAACAATTTTATAAAATTCAGCATCCTTGATAGCCGTGTAATACAACATTGTATGTTTATTACTTGAAGATTGTTGGCGGAGGGTGGAATTACTTCAACACCCAGCACTTATGATACTGACTTAACTTCATACAAGCTTTCGTGAGCTGTCATAAAAATGTAGAAAAAAAGTACCAAGAACTTTAAGTAGCACTATTAGTCCCCATGTTTTACATACAAGTTTTTTGTATTTAAAATAGTTACAGATACACTACTAATGAAAATTAATTTAAAAGACATCAGTACAGTCAATATCTTTAAATGAATTTATATAAAAGCTGTACTTTGGTGCAAAAGATTATGTAGAGAAATCCTAATTTGACGTATTTGCTTAGCCATTACCGTGTCCGGTAAAACATTTAGCGGTGGTGTAAGTGATTTAAGAAATTAGTCCAATTATTACAGCAAAAAAGTCATTTTTGCAATTAATGTTAACAGATATCTGACTGCACCATGAATTCCAGAATAACTTGTTGATTACTTTAATTAAAAATCCAACCAATTTTTTTTTCAGGTAATTTTTTTAAACAATAATTATTTTTTTTTTTTTAATATAACAAAAAGTACTGGCTATATCGCTTTACTCACCGTTGTAGAGAATTCAAAAACCTACAAAATGGTTTTTGAAAAATCCCGATCCGACTATTTTTCACCGAGAAAAGCCGGAAAAACGCTTAAAACAGGCTTTTTTTCAAAAATTCGTATCTCCGTTAATTTTTACTATTAAGTTGTTTTTTTTTTGGAAATAATAGTCAATAACAAATACTTTAAGCTGCCGAAAAATGAAAATTTTTGCATTAATAGTTTTTATTCAATCGCACTATAAACAGATAGCCCTATTTTGAAATGCCGTGAATATTAGGCAAATGGTCCGATTTGAATTTTTAAAACGCTTTTTAAAGTTGAGATTAAAGCTACAAATTGTATATTTTACATTTTTATATAAGTTTGAAGAACATTGTTAAACATGCTTGTAAACATAACGCGTCGAGCGAAAATTCGCGACCGAGACGTACTGAGTCGACCGTGGAGAGGGCACCCAGCAGCGGAGGAGAAGTGAGAGACGGGCTGCGTATCACGAATTTTCGCTCGACGCCTAGGTTCACAAGCATTTTTAACAATGTTCTCCAAACTTATATGAAAATGTAAGATATAGAGTATGTAGCTTTTAATTTCAACCTTAAAAAGCTGTTTTAAACATTCAAATCGGACCATTTGCCCAATATTCACAGCACTTACAAGATAAGGGTCTAATTTGTTTATAGTGCGATTAAATAAAAACTATTAATGCGACAATTTTTATCTTTCGGCAGCTCAAAGTATATGTTATTGACTATCATTTCTCAAAAAATCAGCCCTAAATATTGAAAATTAACGGAGCCACGAATTTTTGAAAAAAAGGTCTGTTTTAAGCGTTTTTTCGGCTTTTCTCCGTGAAAAATGGTCGTATCGGGATTTTTCAAAAACCATTTTGTAAGTTTTTGAATTCTCTACAAACGGTCTTTTATAAGTAAAGTGATATAGCCAGTATTTTCTGTTAAATTAAAAAAAAAAACGAAAAAAGGCCTTTTTTTCATAACTATTGTTAAAAAAATTACCTGAAAAAAATTGTTTGGATTTTTGTGATTAGTAATCTACAGGTTATTACGGTAGTCATGACGCAGTCAGATATCTGTTAACATTAATTACAAAAAAAATCTATAATGATTGAACTAAATCGTTTTTAACATAAGGCAATCTAATTTTTTTAACATTACCTTTAATTTTTAAAAAATTTAATTCTCTATACAACTTTAGCCATTTTAAAAAAAAATATGCACTTATAAAACAAACATATTATAACTTAACCTATAAAAGCTTTTAACTACTAAGCAGAGAAGAGCAAAGTTAATGAGATTCAGGTTTTTGTAGAAGACAACTCCCTCCATCTTATGGCGTTTTTGTAAAACTTACGTAAACTGCTTTTAAAATGTATATTTACAAAAAACTTTTTAAATACGTTTAACACCAAAGTTTTGGTCTTTCGCTATATAGTTTCATGTAAATTTAGTTTACATTACTTTAATAAAATATGCTTACTTTTAGGTTACAAAAAAATATATTAAAATTGATTACCAAATTGTCAAAAAAGTTTGTATAAGATGCCGAACTAAATTTAAAAAATTGTAAACTTTAATAAGCAATAAACTTAGGCATGTACTTGTAACTTATTAAAGATTTTTCAATTAAAATAAAAAAATGTCCGGTTTTTTAAAAATTTTAAATGATCTTTTTTGTGGGACCATTTTAAAACTAAATATATCTATTTATCAGCAGTGTGATATCATATTACCCAGTAAAAGAAATATTTATTCCCAGTGAAAAATAATCTATCCTCGGGCAAATAGTTCTTCTTCTTCCTGGGAGCCGTCTTTCACTACTGCAGTCAGCGCAGCCTCTTGGGCTTTTTGTGCCTAATCTCCCATTGTCTTTTATACCAAACCTCCCATTAGTCTTGTTCCTTCTACAAGTCTGTACAACCCCGAGACTGGTTGGTTGATATATTCCTGTGGGCTCATTTTCGGTTGCCCAAATAATGCCTGTCTTTTGTGATTTAACGCTTCACATTCACACAGTATGTGGTAGGTTGTTTCTTTCCCCTCGTCGCACAATCTGCAACTCGGGTCCCCATTGTATGAGCCTATCTTGTCGAGGTCTCCTCTTAGGTTATTGTGCCCTGTTAGCATCCCTACTGTTATGCGAAGTCTTTTCCTACTTTGTCTTAGTAGTTCTTTCTTTCTTCGTTCTTTTGGATGGGCCTCTTATGAAGCTTTTTCCATGTGTTACTCTGCTGAGGTTTTCCCAGTATTCCCCGTGTTTGTTTCGGATCCACTCTCTGGTTTGCCCCCGTGCTGTGGTTTTGGTCACTCCAGGAGCAGGTCCACAGTATGTTGTGGATGATCCATATCTCGCTAGCTCATCCGCTTTCTCGTTGGCCTTCTATTCCCAAATGTCCTGGTACCCACAGGAGAGTTACTCTGTTGCGTTCTCATAGGACCTCCAGTTCTTTTTGGCATTCCCATGTCAGCTTGGACGTCACCTTGGGGTTTACTAGTGCCCCTAGTGACGCTTGGCTGTCTGTTATTATGCAGATCCGCTTGTTTTTATAAGCCCTCCTGATATTTTCTTTTGCACAGTGCAGTAAAGCATATATTTCTGTTTGAAATACAGTTTTGTGTGTTCCTAGCGGAATGGAAAATCGTAAATTCCTCATTTCATTGTACACGCCCGCTCCAGTTCCCTGCTCGGTTTTGGAACCATCCGTATACCAGATGATGTCTCCAACCGTGCCGGGGAGATCGGGTTGCTGCCATTCACTTCGATCTGAAATTTTTACCTCGAAGTTTTTATTGAATAAGTATTGGGGAATCATCTGGTCTGTTCTCTCGTCCAGGATGTTGCTGCCAATCTGACTTTTTTTGTTGTTGTGTCCCAAACTAGCGCAGTTGGTTTTTGTTGCAGTCGGAAGTAGTTAATATAAAAAAGACAATGTAAAAACGGTCTTTAAATAAAACTATTGAATTGGTATCAAAACTGCCTGCAATTGTGCAGTATGGCCAACCTATATTTAATTTATGTAGAATGCCTGCTCTTAAATAATATAGGTAACAGAGAGAACAAGTATAGCTAACACATGTCCATATAAAAAAGAGAAAATGGGTTATCTTGAAAAGACTGCACCAGTTAAAATATTGTCAGTAAACCAGTCAACCTTATAATTATACAATGCCCAGATAACGATATCTGAAGAAAACAGTATCCAAAAAAACTGTGTATAAACTTTAGTAAGCTATGTCAAAGAACTTTATCTATTATTTATTTAATTAGTTTTTAAAACCGTATTTAAAGTATACCTTTTTTTTTAATTTAAAAATTGTAAAAAAATATATTATAAAATCTAAAAGCTGAAAAACCCGGGGTCGTATACCAATATATTTTTTTAATTTATAAATCGTAAAAAAAATATTATAAAATCTAAAAGCTGAAAAACCCTGGGTCGTAAATCTATTGGTCATTTTAAAAAAAAGTAGTTTAAAAGAAAATGTTTTGTATCTATAAATTAGACTAAATAGTAATAAAACGTAGCCAATCATGAATGACATCGGTAATGAATTAGCAAAAAAAAGTTTATTAAAGTATAACTTAAACACTTACATTAAAACCTATCGCAGTCTTAGCTATTAAAGCGTCCAACTACTAATCAGATAAGAATAATGGTAATAAGGTTCGTGTTCTCCGAGAAAATAACTACTTTTATCTCGAGACATTTTTCTGAAACTTATTAAACTGTTTTAAAACTACATATTTAAGTGCAACACTTTAAACATAGTTCCTATTAAAGTTTTATCTTTTCATGTTTTATGGTAATTTACTGTACTGTTATTATTCTAAAAGCATGTATTGAGGGAGAAAAAAATAAAGAATCGATATTGCTTTTATTTACAAAGAGAAGTTTTCTGTAATTTTGCCCTAAGAATTGATATATTTAAGGACAGCCAAGGTAGGTTTAAAGTAGATTAGATTATATTATATTATTTGAGCGGAGATGGCAAAAATGACCTCCACCACTGCAACCTTACCAGATTTATTGTGGTTTCTCCTATTGTTCTTTAAAGTAACTTGTTCAGGCCCGTCTCTTAACTAGACTCCAGAGTCTTGACACTGACCACTCCATATATCTTGCCGGTTTTGGCTTTTCATCATCAAGCCTAGTAAACCTTAGCCTACGTAGTGCTTTGCAGTGGCACCACACAGGTACGGCTGTTTCTTCAGCCTCCTGGCAGAACCTACACAGGCTCTCCTTCACCAGGCCTATTCTTTTCAGGTGCTTGTTGAGTTTTCAGTGTCCTGTTAGTTGACCTACCGTTATCCTTACGATCTTACGACTGTGGGTCAGTAGGTCCGAGGTAAACTTGGCCGAGCAGGTCTTAATGAACTGCTTTGCCTGTCGTTGTCCTGGTGTTTGTACCCACCAGCTTTGAAACTCTCCGTCTACCCAGCTCTTAATAGATGCTTTAAAGAGGCCTGCTGAGATTCCACAGAATGGCTCAGGGCCTATCATTTCCATGGCTGATCCTCTTTTGGCTAGGTCGTCGGCCTCTTCGTTACCCGGGTGGCCCTCGTGGCCTGGTACCCAGGCTACCGTAATTTTGTTTGCCAAGCCGACTTTTTCCAGGGCCTGTATACAGTCCCCCACTAGTTTGGAATTAACTTTTGGAGAACTAATGGCCTTCAGGACCGCTTAAGTTAAAGTAACTCGGATGTCAAATAATCCAGTAAGAATTTACTTTTCTAGTACATGGCCGGTAAAAAAATTAAAAGACTTCAACACATGATACTTAGACATCTTACTACTACGATTCATAACAAAAGCAGAAATAATTGTTTCTAGTATCTTTTGTTGGGGAATAACTGAAAATTTAAGCATAAACAGTACTTCTAATAAAAGATATAATCATTTGGTCAGTGCCCCGTTTTAAGTCAGTTTTATGAAAAAGTCTTTGAATAAAACACATTTTTTTAATTATGGTTTTTAAATTGAAAAAAATACCTGTCCTGCATCAGCTCCGTTTGCAAGGCAGAACCACGTAATTACACTGTGAAATAAATAGCTTGCGTTTATAGTAAGCCTAACTATAAACATGAATTCTAAAACAGTTGTTTAGAAATGTAAATTGTAAAATAATTTTGTGTGTGATTCAATATTATCAGGTCAATATCTTATGAAATTTATCGACTCCGGCTGTCAACTTCTTTTCCGAATTTTGTGTCATACGCATTGGCGATTTTTTAATTTGAAGTAAATTTGGTTCCACATCTTAAATAAGGTATTATTTCTCTACCCTTCCCTATTCTTATTGGTAGTAGCCCTTTTATTAGATTTTTAGTCGTTAGCGTGGTGAGAAATAATTTCATCTAGACGGGTTTTCTTACTGACTGTAAGTCGGATAAAAACGTACGCTGCATCCATTAAATATCTAAGTTGAATTTTGTGTTATTATATTTCTGTGGCTAAGTTAGCAAAAACTTAGAAAATAAATGCGGCTCATCATCTACGTTATATTTATACAGTAAAACTGAATAAACATTCATTTAAATGAACTTGGGGTAATGTTTTAAACAAAAGCAAACAAAACTGTATGTTTTCCAGAAGCAGACAAAATATACCTTTATAATGTAAAATTAAAAACTTAAAATATTTGTTATGCGAATCGTAGTTTATAAAATTGTAAAACCTTGACAAGTGTTTAAAAGTATGTGAGTCGTGATATGCGAGGTGGTGAAGAAAATATTTTAACAAATTTTAAGTTTATAAGTACATAAAGTTGGGCAACTAATAAGCATTGCTAAACGTTTTTTTGTAATAAAACTTTTCAAACTATCAATACGAAACAGTTATAAAAATAATAATAGAAAACAACCTTTTATAAGGCTCGTAACAGTTAAAAAAATAACTAAATATTTTAATATTTAGGAAAAAACAAGCTAATTACTGGTCGTAGTGTTTATTTAAGAATTATCTTTAAGTAAATCTGATAAATTAAAAATTCGATTTTGTTCATTTAAGAATAATTATTATTCTACACTTAAAAGAAATGTGCTATTACTTAAATAATTAAATCATATTTATAATTATGTGTCCTTTTTTCTTTTCATGAAATGAAAAATAATATTTATAAATATATGTTTTAAGAATGTGCAAGGCCGATTACATTAAAATATAAACGTATCAATGGTGAGTAATTAACAGAATAATTAAACCATAGCGACAGACGGTCAAGCCTGTGTAGAACTAACCACGCACACATTCAGTCTCTGTTCTAAATTATGCGATCCGGGTAAAATCCGATAAGAACGCGTTTTCCAATAAACCTGCAGGCAATCTAATTTTGCACTAAAACACGACCAAATGAGATGAAATTAAACCGCATTTAGCAGCGTAAATAGAAACCAAAATATGCCTAGTAAATTATCGGGATTTTTTTTTAACTTAAGCATTTTTTTAAGTTAGTAAAAGCCCTACATGTTACTTTGGTTTTGTTGTTTTTTTAAATAGGACATGTCAAACTTTATATTAAATATAGAACAGGATCTTTGATTAAATTTACGTGACCTTTTATTTTTGAAGACAGAAAAAAATGTTTTTTATAATAATTGTAGGATGTTTTGCATATTATCTTTTGAAATTATCAGTAAAACAATATCGCAATAAAAAATGGAAAAATATAGGTAATTTTAACTTTTTTAAATAAAACACCCTGTATATTATGCGCTACAACGAAAGATTTTTTTTTCTGATTTCAAATATACATACATTAATGGTATTTGGATGAACTATTTTTGAGATATTTTAGGTTAAATTATTAATAAATTACATAAAAGTTTCATATTAATATTAAGAAAGCCATGCAAACAATAAAATTGTTGTGTTGCTGAATTTGGTAAGGGTTTTCTCTCGACCAATAATGTTTATTTTTGTCATTAAGCATTCCTGCTAAAGTGAAGGAAGACTTGTCGGTAAATAGAATTTTATTTAAAAACTTTGGATCCTGCTGCATAAACCTAGCTATTTTTAATGCATACTTAGGTCGGTCCTGCATGTTTTGTCCCGGAAGATTCCGAACGGACATAAATTTATAAGGATAAAATTTGTAAAATTTTAAGGTTAAATAAATTTTATAATCTGTTTTATTAATTACAGATGCCTAATTCGAGATTAATATTTCAGGATTTTCTAAAATTATTAAAAGAAGTTAATGCTAGTCCAATAGCAAAAGTATAATAATTATCCTGAAAAAACGAGGATATCCAAAACTTTGTTTTCATTTCGTGCTGCAGTTCTTTTCTTCATTTTAAAGCTTTTTTGTTCAATAAACTTTCTTACTATGTATTTAATTGTATCTATAGATGATACCCGTTGTTATGGATATAATAGGTAATATTCCCTTTACACTGTCGTCACATTATTATTGTTACCATAAAAAAGACGCATAATAGCGATTTTTTGTTCCTCTGAATAGCCGTTCGACAAAAAAGCAATACAAACTACTTTTAATAGTTAAAATGATAAATTTGAACTTTTTACAATATCAATACGCCAAATTTATTAAAACAATTTTATTGTTTTCATAGCTTTCTTGATACAGTGATTTTTTTCAATTTATTTATATTTTAAGCTTAAATATCTTAAAAATGGTTTATCCAAATATCATTAATTTATACATATTTAAAATAAAAAAAGATCTTTTATTGTAGCGCATAATATACATGGTGTTCCATTTAAAAAAGTTGAAGTTGCCTAAATTTTTACATTTTTCTTATGGCGATATTTTTACTGATAATTTTAAAAGATAATATAGAAAAAAACCTACAATTTTTATATAAAACATTTTTTTCTGTCTTCAAAAATAAAGGCTCCAGAAGCCACATAAATATAATCAAAGACCCTGTACATATTTTATGTACAGGGTCTTAAGCTGATGCGGATACATAAAAACAAACATTAATATTGTGGCATTTTTTGTAACTTAAAACATTAACCAAGTAGACTAACTAAGAAGCCCTAACCAAATATTATATTTAAGTATAATTATTAAAACAAATTACATTTTTTTTAAATAACTATTAAAAACTAAACAATATATTTAATTTAAATATCCCAGAGAGACCTATCAAAAGGCAACTTAGCTATGAAGCATTAGGTTTTTTTAATTAAAATATCACGCGTAATGATTAGAAACTCAATTTTTGATTTAATTTTACAGAAATATATTTTAATCGAAACAAAAAGATACAGAAATTTCTGTAAAAACGATTACTACATGTCTGGCTACAGCGTTCTTACAATAGGGATTTTTGAGGCGTTAGAGACAACTTTAAACCTATCTACACTATTTAACTCCTTATACGGTAAGGTATGTTTAGTTGTTTAGCCCTCTTTGTCATTTTTTTATTGCCAAAGTTTTTTTTTTATTCTGAAAAATATATATAATAACAATTTAACAACTTTAAAAAATTAATAATGTATCAAAATAAAGTCAACTTAAACATCCTGGTTCGAATCTAAAGCTAAGTATTTTTTTAATTCAAGTTTTAAATTATAAATGTATTACTTTTTTCAAGCTTTATGCACACTTCTAATAATTTACTATTGGGCAGAAACGCGTTTAAACATAGGAAACTTTATATACGAAAAGATCATTTATAAAAGAAAATATGCTCTAATGCATAATTACGTAGCAGTCTTTTAGACTAAATTTTAAAGCATTGGTATTTAAATGCACCGTGTGCAAGAGCATTGAACTGCCAGCAATGAATTTAATTTAATGCTTTTTTTGCAACGCCAAGTCCAGAATTATTAAGCAGCAGCCAAGACATAAAATTATTATGAGCACTTAAGTGCTTGGCTACCTTGCCTTTACAAAAGAAAGGAAGTGGTTAGAGTTCTTAAAAGCGAAATTTTCTTTTTTTACCTGGTAAATTAGTTTCTTTAGAATACGCGTGGTTCAGCAACCTTACAAGTTATATATTGTTTAAATTTAACAATTTAAATTTAGAAAATGATGGGCTTTATATCTGTATAAATCTATTAGAAAAAAAATAATTACAGAACTTATATAAAGTAGAATGGCCGGCCCTTGTAGACATAGAGATAATTCAAGTCCACTTTCGAGTCATTTACCTTGTACTACTACATTAGGTTTATTTTTAACACATCCCGTAAGTAACTTTTGGGGTGATATTTATATATATATATATATATATATATATATATATATATATATATATATATATATATATATATATATATATATATATATATATATATATATATATATATATATATATATATATATATATATATATATATATATATATATATATATGTATATACCGGGATCTCGGAAACTATAAGAGATACGAAGATGGTTAAATTGGGGCAAAGTTGGGCATTTATGTGACCAACAATATACCGTTTAGAAAGTTTGAAATTTCCGAGTAATTCCGGAGATATCCGAAAAAAACGAAATTTTTGGAAAATCGTTTTATTTTTTTCCTGGGTTTCTTTTTCAAAGAATTCCAAAATAAATAATACATTTGCATTGTCACTTTTCCGCTCTATCGAATGGTGTTCATAGTTTTGCAACTCGACGTTTCGTTTTTCCGTAACCATCATCAACTTTTTTTTTTTATGGACGCCATATAGGGAATTCCACAAATTTGAATGGCCCTTTTTATCATTTTCAACGATGTATCATAATTGTTGTTGTCCGGAAAATCCGAAAAATTAACTAGAATATTTTATAACGTAGTTGGCTTTGATTTCTCAGTCGGTGACGTGTAAATGACATTCTGTGTTTACTGTCGTTGTGGTGTCGTTAAAAATGGAATTCACCAATGAAGAAAAACGAGATATGGTAAAACTTTATTACAAGAATGATAGGAACAGTGTGAAAACATCGGAAGTGTATCTAACTCGTATCCCGAGAGACGACAACCTCATCGAACTTTATTCAAATTATTGGATAGAAACTTCGCTGAGTATGGTTCGTTGAAAGCCTCTAGACAACAAAATGACAACCGAATGGTTTAAATAACAGAAAATTACTAAAACTAGAACTAAAAAATTATAACAAATGTTCAACATGCTGCCTGTCATTTCTAAACAAATCGCCACTCTTCTCTGTATGTTATTAACTGCGATTTATTTCTCTCCTTCTTAATCTTCCAAACTCCCTAACGATGTTGAGTTGAAGTTCCTCGATATTTTGGTATTCGCCTTGCCCATAAATTCGGTTTTTCAACGTACCCCATAAAATGTATCGAGGACATTGAGATCTGGAGACCTAGCTGGCCATCTTACCGGCCCATTATTCCCAATCCACCTGTCACCAAACCTTTCGGAAAGATAATCAGATACTTGTCTTGTGTTGTGAGGTGGAGCACCCTCGTGTTGGAACCAAATACTGTTGTAGTTTGCTAATGGTAAATCGTCCAAATAGTCTTCAAAAGTTGACGTCAAAAACTGATAATACATTTCAGCATTCAAATTTCCGTTGAATAAATGAGGTCCCAAAATTATATTTTTATAAATGCCTGCCCAGACATTAAGACTAAATCGCACTTGGGGTCGTAATTCTCGAAACTGCCGGGGATTGTTTATGCTCCAAATGTGTTCATTGTTTCGATTAAATATTCCACAATTGGTGAAAGTGCTCTCATCTGTCCAAATAACATTTTCTAGAAAAGCTGGAAAATCGGATCGCCTTTGTACAATCACAAATTGTAATCGCCTTTCAGAATCACCAGGGTGCAGTTTTTGCGATATGTGGATTTTGTAGCATTTGAAACCACTTTTCCTGATCTCTCTCCAAACAGACGTGTGCGAAGAAACATCCAAATCAGTGTGTATCTGGCGTGTGGATTTACCTGGATTCGTATTTATCTACAAAATATGTATTAGTTTTTCATAAACGGTTTTAATATTTTTACAGTTGATCGCAAAGTAACTAATTCCTAAATTCGAACTAAGTCAAAAAGTCGACGCATGCCCGGTATGTATTTGAAAATTGCCGCGTTCGTCAACATTTTTCCGAATAGATAATCGATTATGTACTTTGCGTCCTTAAACGAATGTTAACATTAATTATACCTCATTTACGATGTTTTCTTTACTTTCCTCATCCATTCTGTCCCCATTTTTTGTCTGGGGTTTTCAAACGAACCATACTCAGCGAGGTTTCTATCCAATAATTTGAATAAAGTTCGATGAGGTTGTCGTCTCTCGGGATACGAGTTAAGATACACTTCCGATGTTTTCACACTGTTCCTATCATTCTTGTAATAAAGTTTTTACCCTATCTCATTTTTTCTTCATTGGTGAATTCCATTTTTAACGACACCACAACTGACGAGTAAACACAGAATGTCATTTACGTCACCGATTTGAGAAATCAAAGCCAACTATTATAAAAATATTCTAGTTAATTTTTCGATTTTGAAGGCAATAAGGGTAACTTATGATCATCGTTGAAAATGTGATAAAAAGGGCCATTCAAATTTGTGGAATTCCCATATGGCGTCCATAAGAAAAAAAGTTGATGATAGTTACGCAAAAACGAAACGTCGAGTTGCAAAACTATGAACACCATTCGATAGAGCGGAAAAAGTGACAATGCAAATGTATTATTTATTTTGGAATTCGTTGAAAAAGAAAGCCAGGAAAAAAATAAAACGATTTTCCAAAATTTCGTTTTTTTCCGGATATCTCCGGAATTACTCGGAATTTTAAAACTTTCTAAACGGTATATTGTTTAGAAAGATTTTATTTTATTCCATTTAAAAAAACACGTAAACTTTGATCTTTTTTTTAATTTTTATAACTCAGCAGCATTTTATGTTATTGTCTCGGCCAAAGACGGGATTTTTTGAGAATCAGAATGCTCTACAAAAGTGTCCATTGCGACAAAGTGGCAACTCACACCGGCGAGGTCACCAAACCTAATTTTTTTATAAAATTCTCGTTTTTTTTGTCATTTTCTCATAAATGACAAGAGCTACACAAAAAAAAATAACAAAATTGTTGGAAATTTAATTTCCTACAAAAAAGGTCATAATACTGGAATAGCTAAGACCAACAGTTCTTGAGATATTTGCCCTTTAATTAATTTTTACTACAAAATTTTTACAAATTTTAATTTGTGAAAATTTCATAGTAAAATTAATTTAAGTCCAAATATCTCAAGAACTGTTGGTCTTAGCTATTCCAGTATTATGACCTTTTTTGTAGGAAATTAAATTTCCAACAACTTTGTTATTTTTTTTGTGTAGCTCTTGTCATTTATGAAAAATAATAAAAAACAGATTTATAAAAAATTAGGTTTGGTGACCTCGCCGGTGTGAGTTGCGACTTTGCCGCAATGGACACTTTTGTAGAGCATTGAGTTCTCAAAAAATCCCGTCTTTGGCGAGACGATAACATAAAATGCTGCTGAGTTATAGAAATTTGAAAAAAATAATTGTTAGTATAATCTGTTTCTTACAGAAAATTGAAAAAATCGACTAACTGACAAGATATGCTACTTAAATTTTATTTCCCGAAAAAAAGTGCCGTTTTCCTAATTCCAAAAACCCGCTCTTAGTCATATTCATTAGCTAACCGACTTGGCGATAATTTGCAATATAATAATTTTATTTAGATTTTTGTATCAATTGGTCTTTAATTTGTTTTTTTTTTTTTATTTTTAGAGTTCCTATTTTTTAGCATTTATCATGTTAAAAGCTTGTATAAAATAATACTATTCTGCAGGAAACTATTAATTTATTATCGCCAAAACCAAAATTTAGCTGTGTTAAAAATATAGTTAACACAGTATTTCCTTTTAAAGCAGATGATTAAAAATATAAAATATGTCAGGAGCGTTTAAAGAAGTAAAAATTTATATTGTTTACAAAAAAGTAAAAAAAAAATGAAACAAAATTTAATGCATATCAATGTCCAAAAAGCTTGAAAGCTTAAGGGCCTGCAATAAATTTAGCTTAATACGTTTTCTCGTGTACACTCATTTCGACAAAATTATTTAGCAGAAGCTGAGAAATGTAATAATTATGAAAGCACTTTAGGTCTGCCGGGACTGGCTACCTTGCCAACACGAAAGCATTACCGAAAGAAGTGGGTCAGGTTGCAACGTCGGACTTTTCTTGTCTTAAAATCTTTAGCAGAAAGGGTAAATAAATTTTATTTTTTAAGATTTTCCTTATGATGATTTAAAGGTTAAAGCAAATCGAATATTTATTACAGAGCCAATCACCAAAAAGAAAAAAAATCAAATATATTGCTATGCCTTTATGACGACTAAAGATACTTACCAGTTAAAACGTTGTTTTTTTATTAATAAATTAAAAGAATGGAAGTCTAAGACACAAACATCTTTTATTTAATCTACATCATTGTTCATGACCTTTAAACAGTACATAAATTTTTTATTCAAGCTCAAGACATTGGTAATTTAATAATTTACATTTACCATTAATAATATAATGTATTATTATTTAATTTTGTTAAACTTTCATTGCTGTTAAATAATAGTGTTTAATAGAAGAAATATTTTTTCCTTTTTACCATTAAATGTATATCATTTTTTTTTACTCGTACATAATATGATGATTAGGCTAAATAAGTCAATTATTAGTTATTTTTTAGTTGCTTAAAATCTTTAAATAGTTTTTCTGATATTATTTTTAAAGACATAATTAGCCCCTGGCATGAAACATGGTACTGTTTGTTTATTTTTTATACAGTATTTGTTTACTAAGCCACCTGTCCGTTTTCCTGTTTTAATATTGATTAATATTAGTGTCCTGAAAAATCAAAAAAACGAGAGACATCAAAAAAAAAACAAGAGATTCTCGGTGAGATAAGGGCTTTCTCTCGTCTCGTCTCGATCCTCTGAACGAGAAAAAAGGGTCCTTCATACCAATGAGACGAGACGAGATTGAGACGAGACGAATAATAAAAATCTTTTATCAAGGCTAGTTACTTATTTTATCTTGATACAAGGGTAAACAGTCAATGTATCACACGAATCCTAACAAAATTTTAAAGTAAATATTGAATGTAAAAGTACACAGTGGCGTAGATATTTTTATTTTCTAGGGGTTATACTATATATGTATATATATATATATATATATATATATATATATATATATATATATATATATATATATATATATATATATATATATATATATATATATATATATATATATATATATATATATATATATATATATATATATGTATGTATATATATATATATATATATATATATATATATATATATATATATATATATATATATATATAAATATATATATATATATATATATATATAGAAGATAAAGAGAGAGAGAGAGCATTGTAAGTATGAAAGTTAGCCTTGTTAAATAAAAAGTAATAATAATAAAATAAAACATTTAATTAAATATTACAAATGGTTAATATCATTTAAACCACTCCTGTTCCACCCATATTATTTGGTGTATTTTAATGAGCTAAATTGATGAATATTCAAATATTTATTGGCCAACACTCTTAGGAAAATCTAGTCTAATTTAAATCCCAAATTAAACTTGTCTCTATCACATTTTTAACCTTAGTCATTAGATGGATTATGCTATTAAATTTTGTATATCATTGTTACAAAAAAAAAATATTAAAAAAATTTGCTTTACTTATAGGTCGATTTATGATACAGACATTTTGTGAACCTGTATTTTTAATATGTTAATAATTTATTTTAAAACCAGCTTTGTTACAAAGGCACATTAAAAAGTCATTATAAATAATCCAACATTTTTACATGTTACCATAATCGTCCGGCTCAAACTTAATTAATCTATAATTTCGTATTGCACAAGTTGCTGATTTATAGTATTTCAAATATTTTACGAATTGCCTACAGTTCGCTTAACAATGCAAGGATTTTCACAATCTCAATCACACTTTCTTAAACACCTAAAACTGTTAAGTAAACGTCTCTTTGTCTAATTTAAATCCCCGGAAATTCGATTTGACTTTTTTTTTTTCAGTATTTTTAATTTTATTCAATTTTTTTCGGAAAAAATTTAAGTTTCCTTAACAAAAGGAAACAAAAGGTTTTAAAAAAGAAGGTTTTTTAAATATGTATTTTTCAAATTAAAAAAAAAAGATTTAGTTTCCTGGGGATATATTCAGATAAAAGTTTATTTTCCCTGGGAAACACGAACCTTTTGACATTATTCTTATCTGATTTGTTGTTACATACATATATATGTAATATGAAAAGGTTAGATTTTTAAGAGATAAAAGGTTTAATAAATATCTTTTTAATTTCTATGTCGTACCTATTTGGTGCAATGTGTCAATGTAATAATCATCTAGATGATACATTAAAGTTTTGCCATATTATGGCTTAAAATTTTAGATATTACATAAAAATTTAAATAGACATTAATAAAATTAAATCGAATTGCAGTAAGTTGTTAATATTTTTAATAATTTAGAGAACGCTTTCATGTGTTGTTTTTTTTAAAAGAAAAGCTGAAGACTTCGGCAAGGAAATCCCTTTGCGTGTCTTAAATTTGAATAGAGTTCCTAGCAATTCCAGAAACATTAAATGCGGGAGTAAAAATGATTACTACCGCTCTTTTTGTCAAAACCAGAACTGGCTGGTAAGGAGTTTTAAAATGTTAATGTAATCCTAAAGAACATTAACGTATTAAAAATGAATGTAACTATTTGTAACGAAAACAATGCAAGGTTTGTTCCAACCCTGCTAAAAACCGTTTATTGCATGGTCGCTCGCAAGCCTAGTCAAATGAACACGTTTTTACTGATAGGTTTATTACACGATTCCTTTATTCTTTCAACAAAACTTGTTATTGTTCGTAAACCGTTTCCGAACGGTCATTACGCAGTCTAGTAACGATATTTTTTTAATTATTCTGAAACCACTCAGAATAAAAACATAATTTATTTAGGTTAATTACAAATCGGAGCAGCGCAGTCTTGGAGCTTTTTGTGCCTAACCTTATCTTTTTAATTTTTATAGTCTTGTTCCTACAAGTCTTTGTTGATCTTCCTTCTTCTTTTCCCTAAGAGTCGTCTTGATTCATTTTTACCGGAACTGAGCGCAGCCTGGCCCCTTGAAAGCTTTTTGTGGCTTTAATATCCCATTAGCTTTTTATGCAATCCTTCCAACTTTTTGTTTTTTCCCTTCAAGTCTGCTATAACTTCCCAATCTGTTGGTTCATTTCAGTATTCCTCGTATTTGTTTCATTTTTCATGGTTCCCAACCATGCCTATACATTTGTATTCGTTTTTGCTTTTTCGGCAGTTATTTGGAAGGCTTTTCTTCTTAGAATTTTCCATTGAATGTTTTTCTTTTGTATAGTTTTCCCTTCCTCCGGGTTTAAAAACTTTTTCCTATCTTATTCTATGAGGTTTTAAAGTTTCTGTATTTGTTTGGATCCATTTCCTGGTTTAACCCCATTTTTGGTCACACCAAACATTCGGGTTAAAGTTGGTGTGGATGACCCTGTCTTCTTGGTCACCCCACTGCCTTCTATTTCCAAATGTCCTGGTACCCACAAGAGAGTTACTCTGTTGCGTTCTCCTAGGACTTCCAGTTTTTTTGTACTACTATTAAAAAGAGGTAATTGTAAGATAAATCCACCATATTCAATGAAGTTGTGATAGGATACAGAAATCGTTCCAACTTCAGGTTTTTGTACTGAAATAAAACCGTGAAGATCGACACTTGCGCGTTTGATCGATTCTAAGAGTTCCAAAACAGTTTTACGACCATACAAAAACTGCGGGTTGAAAAGAACCCACAGTTTGTGAATGAAAGGTTGATGTGTGACATAGAAATGTAGTTATTAACCAAATCTTAAAATTTACAAAACTAAAAATATTTATGAACGAAACTAAATCAAAAAGGCAAATGCGAAGTAAACAAATTTAAAGTAAAAATTACTATTTTTCTTTCCTTTACTATGAGGTTCTCCTATACCTTTACGTTATACATTTGCTATTACGTATTTAAAAGCTTTTCTGGCAGTTAGTATTAGAATCGACCTATTCTAAACATTAGAATTTTCCATAAAGGATGTAAATGTTTCTTTTTACAGCATCTCGTTGCATCTTTTTCTCTTATTTGCTGCTTTACCTCTTACGATATCCTTAAGTGTCAATATGGACGTTTTTGTAACTGAACAGATTTCTGTCTAATCTTATTTTCTTGGAAATCTGCATTTTAGTGTTTTTTACATTTTCTTTCTGTATTTTGTGATAAGTGCTTCGACAGGCATTATCAGATATTGAACAATATGCCCATATAACAGTTTAAAATTTATAAATTATATTTTAGATTAAAATTAGATATTTTATAAATACAATACATATATTTTAAAAATAATATAATATTATATACATAATACATATACCATCTCTACCCGACACATCCATATCAAATATATTTTGTTGTTAGTAAGCTTGGACGATATATTTTGAGATAAAATATTTATATACTTAGAATTTTGTTAACAATTTGCCTATTTTGACACATAATATTATCATATTTCTCATTTTGTTACAGGTATAGAATGTATAGAAAAAGTCAAACAACTGGTTTCCCCTCGCTAATTACAATATTCTCTGCGCCCAATTACCTGGATGTTTATAATAATAAGGTATGTATTTTGAATTATGATTGTAAGTAATTGAAAATAAATATAAAATTTTGTTTTATCATGAATTTAGAAAATTACCGTTTAATTTTAATGAGCACAAACAATCAAGTATTTTTAAATGAATAATACTCGTAAAACAAAGAAATCACTTTGCTTATTTTATTTAAAAATATTAATTAAAAAATATTACCGAATTTTAAGGATTATACAGCGTGTCAAAGATAAGAAGGAATAGAAATGGTAAGAAACACGATATCGATTTAATGGGAAATAAGTTGCGGTGTTATGTGACTATTAATATGTCCTTTAAAAACTTTTAAAAGTCGCAAATATCAGAGGAAAACCGAAATTTTGAAAAATCGGCTTTATTTTTTACTAACTTTATTTCTAAACAGATTTTAAAATAACCTGCATATTTACAAAGCAATTTTTGCTAAGCTATTTAACAGTGCTTTCAGATTTCACATCCGACGTTTCGTCACTCGACCACCATCATCCACCTTATTTTTTCCTATGGGCACTATATTGAAATTTTACGTATATAAATGGTCCTCTTTATAATGATTTTAACGACGTATAATATGTTATAGCCTTAAAAATTTTGGTAAACGTTTAGAACTTTCATACTAGAGGATAAAATGTTTCTCAAAAAATAAGTGAAGTAACGTTTTTTTTTGCCGTAAAATAAAACAAAATAATCAAAAAAAATCTAACAATATTATTAATAAATCATTGGACTCTTGCAGGCAGCAGTACTAAAAAACGAAATCGTGATAAAACCCCAGTTAACTTCTCAAATCCTTGGTTAATTTCATGGATTTTTACATGGCATTGCCTTTCTACGAAAAGACTGAGATTTTCGTCTCAATATTTGTGGTGGAGTGTGTCCAGGTGACACACCGAAAAGGTGAGGTATATTGTGTACCCCTGTTTGTTTTATACCAAAGGTGATGGTCGGCAAACGTAAAACATAAAATTTTTAAAAAAAATGTGCTTGTATTTCTTTTTATTAAATTAAAAAATATCCCTGTACTGTTGTTTTTAAGAAAATTTATAAAATGACTTTGTTAGAGTGAAACCTATTTTTTTATATTTTAAAGGCAAAATTTTTTTTAGTTTTTTTGATTTTTAAAAAACCTTAACTAAAATTATTTAGTCTCCATTGTGAAAATGTCGTTTCAAATTTTTAATTTTTATCTTTGAAATTTACTTTTATTAAAACCTTTATTAAATGAATTTATATAAACTTAAAAAAAATTTGTATTAATAAAATAGCTAAACCTAAATTTAAAAATTTTTCCATTTTTATTTTTATTTTTGGCCCAGTGCAGAGTGAAAGGGAGTTCTAAGCAAAAAATTTTTTATTCATATTTGGCCTTTAAGAAAACGGAAAATTAGCACACTTTAATAATAGGCTTAGATTTTTTTACCCCTTTAAAATTTGGGATATGTTCTTATTTTCCAAAATTTCCGGGGCAATCCAATTGATTATTTAAAGGCAAAACACAAATTTTTTAATTTTAAATTTTTTTTAAAGCCTTAAAAAAAAGTTCCCAAAGGAATTTTTTTTTAAGGGGGTACCCTTTTTTCCCTTTACCAACAAAAAACCCAACGGTTCAATTTCCTTTTAAACTTAATTAACCAAATTAGATATTAAAATTAATTTATTATATATATATTATTTATATATTTATGTATATATATATATATATATATATATATATATATATATATATATATATATATATATATATATATATATTATAATTTTAACAAGGAACTACCTAAAGGATAACCAACCTTATTCCAAGCTGCCAAAAAACTATAAAGGCTCAGTGTTTCTAACCCTTGACGTAAATAACAAAGTTACATTTGTGAGTTTATTCATCCTCTGCAACGATAAAATAAATACTTTTATCAAAAACTATTTATCCCATCACTTATATTTACGCGAAAACTGGTTAGACTCCATTGCGGTTATTCAAAGAGTTATTTTTAAAGCAAGGTGGAGATAGTATGAGCCAAAGTACCCAGTTGTGTTGCACTTATGTGGGTGTTAGGACACGAGAGTATAAGTAGAAAACTGCTGAATACAAAACTTTTTGTGGTTCAACCAGATGGAATTTACTTGGAGAGCACAGAACAGGAGGCAAAATTAATACTTAATTCCGTATTAAATTAAAATAGAAAGTAATACACCTGGAGCAAATTTAAACAGGATATGGTTTTTTGTGTAAATCATTCCGAAAACATAGAAAATATGAATAAGGAGAGCTGCAATTTAACGTTAACTTAATAATATTTAGAGTGGATTGGCCCATACGAACTTGCAGAGCACCTTAAAAAGAAACTTAAAAAGCCTTTAAAAATAAAAAAAACTTATCAACGCTTTGGTGACTAGCAGCTCACCGATTTTAAAATATGAAAAAAAAACTCAAAGATGTTAATTAAGCAACAAATAAAATTACATTTTAACAATTAATAAGCAATTTCATTGTTTTTGTTATTAAGTTTAGAAAGACTTAAACAGAAAAAATTAATATTGTAAAAACAGGGGATGAATATTTTGTTGCTTAACACAGATCCCTTGCATTATTTGTCATCTAAAACTCTATTTCTATTAAAAAGCAACTACCTCTAAAACATTCTTATTTATAGCATTTTTTGTTCAGTAATGAATTTAAAAATTTGTTTACTGAAAAGAAAAAGCTAAAGTAAAAGTTAGTATATTACTACTAGATGTTTACCAAACAAAGACGCAAAAAATCAGAAGCACTTTTATTTAAACAGATTTTACCTACGGTTTAAAAACAAACTTCACTTCTGATTTTTCCACACTCATTTACACTCACAATCGACATTCCTAGTTCTCTTGAAAATACACGCTTGTTTTTCCATTAAAACGAATCTCAAAACATATGTTTCTTTGTTACTTCTCTCAATGCTACTTGGATTTTATAGATGGTAAGGATCAGTTTACCTATTATACCAAAAACATATTGCGTTGCTTTGAATACTGTAGTATAGAATGCCTGTATAGTTCCTTATAATTTGTAATTTGTAGTTAAGAAGCGTATGGCATGAAAACATTCCCTTGGCCATCAAATACAGGATTAGTTTAAAAGCGAGGACATCTTTGTATCTTTTACATTCGTTGAAAAAATCTCCGAGTTTTCGATATCTTTAAAACAGGTTTATCAAAGCTTAAGTAAAATTAAGTGCTTAAAAACTGCTTTTAACTCGATTTGGTCAAAGCAGTTTAAGATTTTAGTATGAGTTATAAAAATATTTACAATTATTTAGGTAAGTTTGAATAATTCAGTTTCTTTTGTTATCTTAACTTTCGGTTTAAATAAGAAATTACACGCAATTTCTAATCGTTACTTATCAAAAGTTGCCACGTGTTAAAAAATTAATTAGAAATCTAGCCAAGCTGTTATTTTATTGACTATTTATATTAAATTTCAACAAAATAGGTCATAGCTTTAAAAATCTTAAAAGCACAACACACAATCTTCATTAGTAACAACTGATTTTTCTTAATCTTGGTAAATAAATTTTTAATTATAAATAAGGATTTTTTCATACCACTAGTCAAAGAAAAAGAAAATTGGAAGTTTAAAGTCTGTCCTGCAAAAGAGCAGTCCCATAATACTTTGATGAGCTCTGAGAAGTTTGTTATAAGTACCACAAACTTCTTAAGGATATGATACCAACAGGAACAAATAAATATTAAAAATCTAGTTTTTAATTAATTGATTAAATTTTTTTAAATAAATTACCTTTTATATCAGTTAATATTAAAATAGCACGTCACTTTTCATTTAGAAAACGGCACGTTTCTTTTAAGAATTTATAAAATATTGTGCATATCAGAATTATGTTATTGTCATATTAATAACAGTCGGTATAGAGTATTTATCTGGCACTAAGAGCGCAATGGATACATAATTATTTGTAAATTATTTTTAACTTAAACGTTTAAAAAGAAATATTTTAAGTTGTATTTAAAATGAATATTAATAATCAACCATAAATTACTTAATTACAACTCAAAAATGTATGACACACACTTGTCTTTGACACCAAGTATATGTTATGACAAAAGTTATTTTTATTATAACCTTCCTAATTATACTGTCGATAAAAGAGGTTTGACTTAACTGTAACATTAGACAGTTGTTTTTCTGCAAAAAAAAAATTAAAATGTTTTTTCTGCAAAAAATAATAAATTATTTGTTTAAATTTTAACTTTTAAGGAAAAAATATCAAGTCTTATCTCGAAAAAAAGTAATTTTTTATTGCAAAGTTGTAGATGTGATACACACTAGCTCACGTCTGGTGCCATGTTCTGTTTAAACCATTTAATAACCTTTACGCAAGTATCCCATGTACTTAGAGATTTTTCTAAAGAGTGTTCATTTCTGGGGTAAAAATGTGTTCTTAAAAAGACAAAAATTAAATAATTTTTAAACAAATTTGCAGACGTTTAAGATAAAAGAATAACAAGAAAACTACTTTTATAATACAAGTTTTAGAAAGCCATAAAGTTAATCCATCCTAGCTGAATCCAGGAGATAAAAATGTTTACTAATTTATTATTTTTGTAACTTTAAATAAGGCTTTCTTTATCGCCCTACTTGACGGTTATTTTTTAGGACTTTTTTTTTTTTTAATATGAATTTATTACTATTAAATAATATTTGATATTTTTTGAGTTATTGAGTTTCGAAGGCAACACGTTTTATAAGTTGACAGTATCATCTGCGTAATACGTGACTTTCCGTGATGAAAGATTTAATGTCTATAAATTTAAATTTAACAGTATATATATACGTAAGAATTATTTAAAGTCATCGCATGTAAAAGATGCAGTCCTACTTAACAGACTAATCTATCAACGGGTTGTTTAAAGCAGATTTAAATATTACAATAATACTTTAAAAAAGTAAAATAAATTGTCATGTAAACGACTTAATGAATAAAACTTGATGTATAAAGGTTAATTACGTATATAAAAAGCATTATAAAATTTATTACCCAGGGTTTAATGCCAATCTCTATTTGTATGTATTTATTCGATAGTTACTAAAATTTGTTTTAATCTGCCCTTTATTTGAAGGCCTTAAGACCAACGCTTCTCTACTGTTTTCGTTAGGTTTTTGAGTTTTAATTCCCAATGCTGAAAGTTCAGTTTATTATTTTAACTCTTCTTAATTTTCGTTAAATGTTAAAATGGCAAAATTGTTTAATTTGCACAGTAAACGGTGCAGTACACCATAATTTTGTTTAAGTTTTTTTTTAATATGAATCGAATAAATAGAAAAAAGAGTTTAAATTTAAATTTTGTAAAAATTTCGTTTTTTTAAATGTTAAGCTTTTTTTGATTTTAGTTGGTTTTAGTAACAATAACACTATGTGATAAGTTCTTGTTAAATTAGTAAATTCTACGCTGCTGAACAAAAAAATTTATTTTTTTACATATTTCTTGAAACATTTAATCAAGTACACAAATAAGCGCCTTTAATATTTATATAAGTAAAGAAGACAATAACACAACTTACTACTGAAGTATAAAACTTGTTTTTAATTTACTTTTACTTACCCAAAAAATTAATTTGGGTTAATTTACTTATAGCCTATCACAGTTCCTAATTTGTGTTCTTTGCGTTAATTTATTTAACAATATTATGTCTTATAAGGGATACTATTAAGGGATTTTTTTTAACTATTTTTCAACAATCTCTATTTTTATAAAATTTTAACAAAAAATAGAATTATAGTAATATAAATGACCCAATAATCACTTTTACAAAACAAATCGTTTGCATTTAAACCTTGTAAGAACAATGTGCCCTAAATTTTCGAAAATATAATATTGTTCAAACTTTCTACTGACTAAAATAGCTCTGCACAAACCAAAAGAAGCTATTAATAAGAAATATACGAAAATACAGAACACTCGGTATTAATGTGTATATTAAGCAAATAAATCTGAACGCTCTTGCCTAAACAGCCGTATTTATAAATCAGTAGGTATAACAACAAATGACGCGGGTAACAAATATATTTTCCGGAAGATATTCTTGGTCTTTAAGCAGTTAATTAAAAAAGTAGTTATTTTAATTATGCTTAAAAATATATTTTGTTTTGATCAGCAGTTTTTAAAGCTACTTAAAATTACACACTTTTTAAAATTAAATAAAATAACAATTATTATGATGTTACTGTACCCTTTATAAATGCAACTTTTAAAAGTTTCAATTACTTTTAACAATCGTTTTCGGTAGTACTGTATATATTTTAATAGGTTATTTTATAATCATGAAAAGTATTGTTAAAGCTTGATCAGAACATTAAAAAAAAACATCCCAGAAAAGATATTGTTTTCAAAGCAATTTGTTTATATTTTTTAAGGTTTTATGTTTTGTTGTTTTAACTTTCGCTGTATCATATATTGTTTTATTTATTCAACGTAACTGGTTGCCATTCCCTTGAGCATTGAGTACATGCTTGAAGAAAAACAATATTGCCAAATATAGCAAAAAATTTCCAACAAGTAGGTTATGAAAAATTATAAAACCTTAAACTTTGTTATTCTCTTTTCAAGAATTATACCTCGAATTTCCTACAACTTGTAACTTTTTACCTCTGTCCACACATACTAAAACTGTATTTTTTTCAAAGATAAATTAATGTTTTTGTACCTAGATTTTTTTCAAAATTACTTGATGTTTTGTCTTTTTCTGTGTTATTGTACAATACCCAAGTAGCATCTTGTCTCTCTAAATTTATTTGTTATAAGAGCACCGCATAAGTTCTACGGCACATTAAAAGTTCACTCTCTTAAAATTCATTTTGCGAGATAGTTCAAGAGCTGGTTGTAATAAATGTATTTCTGTATAAGGTAAATATATTTATTTTTTTAACAGCACCTAATATTTTCGGTTAAAAATAAAAAAACAAAATTACAAAAAAAATTCATAAAGAATGATTATTTAAAAGAAGAACCTATTTTTAATGCTGTAAAAAAACACCAATGTCAGATGTATGTATTTATAGTAGCCTGTAACCATAATATATATTTTTTTTATTAGAATACTTTACGTCCTATGTATTTCATAATAAAATATAATATAATTCGCCTTTCTTTCTATATTACTTGTATTATATCAAAAAAAACTATTCAAAAATGTCCTTGGTATTTAAATTTTTTCTTTATAATCCATTTGAATTACCAATCTATGACATACAATGCACAGCAAAAAATATGTATCGTATGGGATTTTGTTTTGTTTCTGAATCATTATAAACTAAAAAGTATTTATTAGTGTCATTTATCATTAGGGCTTGCAAGAAAAAAAGTCAAAAATGATTGGCCAAATATAAACTGTAATCAAAAGCATTTGTTTAAGTGAAACTGTAAACAAATTTATGAACTTCAATACTTTAATTTTTTTTTTGTTTCACTTATTAAGATTATTTGGATTTTAAAAAATTAAATTTAATATTATTTTTTAATGGAACTGGCATAAATATTTTTTGTATCTTCCATTTTATTATTTATTAAGTAATACTATATCGCTGCTATATTACAATACTAGATATTCATACATCTTAATTAAATTCTTGATATCTAATTAAAATTGTCTCATTACTTTAATTGTTTAATTTTATTTAAAGGAACAACGAAAATCGTTACCCAAGTTCACTTAGTCAGTAGTTTAACTCTAATTTGTACCTAATATTAAATACGATTATGGTACTTTCAATGCTTTTTATAGCATTTATTACTTCAAAGATATCTTTAATTATAATACGATATTAAATTAACATAAATTTAATACACTAATAATTTTTATTAATTTTTTTTTTATGCTTACTTTTAAAAAAATGTCAAAAATCATATGGTTATGGTATGGTGCTTCCGCTGAAAGGGTCTCTCTAAGAAATAAAATCTTTATATAGAATTAATAAAAAAAATACTTACTCCGTTACGAGAAATATGTACATATATTTTTGTTAAGGGTAAGATCTTCCTTAAATTTTTGTAATTGTCCTGCCAAACAATAAAAATAATTTATATGTCTAAAAACCCCATATTTGTCTTAAATAACGCATACTTTTACCCAAAGAATATATGCATTTTTAGTTATTGTACACTAAAACTGTATCAGAAAAAAATATATGATGCAAAACTCTTAAAATTTTTGTTTTTAGGTTTCATAATAGAGTCAAATATGATTTCCAATTTTTTCTCTTTGCTTATACATTCTGGTATTACAGGTACTCTCTGTGGGTTTATAAGTTATAAACGTCTATTATTAATTTTAAAACCAACTAAATTTAAAAAACTTATATGAAAAGGGAAAACACAAACTATTTATTTTTTATATTAAAAAAATTATAAATTTTAAGCATGTAATTTTTTTTACCTAAACTTATTATTAACTTTAAGAGTATTTAAAGTTTAAAATAAATCTTCTTTAAGGAATAATACGACCATAAGCTATTTTATGAACTTTACATCCAGGGTAATAGGCATTATGGTAAGGCTGTTAAAAAAAAGCGATTTACTAGTCTTTTTTTATTTAATTAATAAAGAAAATGCATGCTAATTTTTCGTAAATCATGCAAGGACACATACTTGGTAAAATGAAAAAAATTAGAAGTTTTACACTTATTAAAAACAATTTTAAAAAATTCATATAGTCCTGCAATATATTTTTAACACATGTTTTAAATTACCTTCTTAATCATTGCTTCTTAATCCTACGATTTAATGTAAGATTTTTTAGGTTGGTTACCATAAATTGACCACCTAAAGAATGTTTTTTTTTTAATATGGCTACAATATTTACCATCTCTCCAATCCACTGTATATTAGTCACTGTAATATATACCTTGTTTTTATTAGAAAAATTTAATACGAAAATCTAATTTTAATTTCAACTATAATTAAAATTAACAAAAAAGTTTTGATACTTTTTAATATATTTATGCATATTTTTTCTTTAAGGCAAAATTATTTATATTAAAATTAAGATTTTCTTATTATTGAAAATACATATTTTTTTCTGATATTGGTGATACGTTAATCGAACAGCGGGAAAACTCTTACAAATATTTTACCTTCATCAAAAATTTATTTCTTAAATCAATATTACCTCAGTCTGCCTGCTCTTGTTCTATCGAAGCAACTCTCACACACAAGTGAAATGCACCCCGTATTGCTTTATATTTTTCTCCTATTCTGACACTTCTATTTTTCACTATTTGTCTATATTCGGCTTGGATCGCGCCCACACAGCGAAACAGGCTAAAATAGTAATAAAAAAACCTGGTAAGTTATCACGGAATATGCAGCTTGAACAGAGGAGTTTCAATAACACTGCATTAATTATCATTTATCGCGATCAGAAAATCAGTTTTGTCGTTTTCTGAGCTTTACAGCTATGCACTACCGGTTTCCTTTACGTTTTAAAAGATATATAGTAGTTCTAAGGTCTAAATAAATATGACTTAAATTTAAAAAAACAGTTTATATTTTTATGATGGATAACATGGTTTTCAACAAAAACTGAATGTGTCCACTACTTAAAAAGAGAAATAATATTATAGAAAATTGACGTTTTTCTCCGAGTTGCACGTTGTTACGCTTTTAAAATATAAATGTTATAAACTCATTAAAAGTAAAAAATAAAAAGTTTTCTACAACTTTTTGTACATATTCAGCAATTTATCTTTTTTTTATTATACGTTTGTTCTGCGTTGCCGAGCGGAACATAGGAAATCCCATGTAAATTTTAAGGGAGTCAATTATTAGCTCCCCTGTATATTTTACAAAAAAAATGTAAGATAACTTTTTAAAGAGACCAATCTGACAAACTTTCGTGCTAAGTTTCAAAAAATTTTAATAAGCGAATCTTGAATTATTCAATTAAATATAATTGCAAAATTACCAAATTTTCGGTTTAGGTAAAACCAAACGGGCACCAGTAAAATGAATATTGTCCCCGTCATGAGGAAAAGTGTCAATAAATCAGTGACAGTCGGTATTTGAAAAAAATATAGGAATTATTAAATCGACGAAAATATATCCATAATTAAGTGGCTTTATGCGGGAAACAGTTTTAGAGCAGTATCTAAAATGTTTTCAGTTTATTTTCCCACCAAGCCCATTCCGTTCATTTTAACTATTAAACGTATTGTCAGTACATTTGAGTCCAAAGGTACCAAATAAATAATTTTAAATGTTCAACTCAGGATATTGATAATAGAGCCGAAGAAAGAGAGAACAGAGATCTTAATATTCTACTGACTGTGGAGGAAAAGAAAATGGTTAGTACGAGGGTTCTTGGGCAAGAGGTAAATAAACATCATACAACGGTATTGCGCACTTTAAAAAAACACAAATATTATTCGTATAAATTCAAAAAAACATCAAGAGCTGTAGGAAGGAGTTGAAGAGCCATTTTGTTTTGAGATGATGAAAAAGTAAATAACGATGGGAATTTTTTAAGAAATATTTGTTTTACCGATGAATGTACATTCACCCTCAACAATGAACCAAATGTTCAGAATTGCCGGTATTGGAGCCAAGGAAATTAACATCGCTTTGTTCATACTTGGATACAATATCCCCAAAAAACAAATGTATTCGTGGGAATTATCGGACACCATATCATTGGACCCTTTTTTATGGACTATAACCTAAGAGCAGAAACCTATATGGACTTATTTCAAAATCAAATTGGACCCGCCTTGGAAGAAGTTGATCGGAAAGATCAAATGATCTGGTACCAAATGGATGGTGGCTCCGCCCATAATGCCCGTATGGTTAGAGAGTACCTGGAAAATGCTTTTAACGGCAATATTATTATATGGTACCGGATACTTTGGCCAGCCAGGTCACCTGATCTTTCACCGAATGACTTTTTTCTGTGAGGTCACTTAAAAAGTGTCATTTATAAAAGTATAAAATTTGAAAATCTACACCAGCTACGAAACGCTATTTCGTTAGAATGTAATAAAATTTCGCAATATCAACTTAGCAACTTTAGAAATTAATTTTATGATCGGTTGGGATATTGTTTAGCTGTTAATGGGGGTAATTTTCTATTATTTTTAAAAAAGGTATTGTACTTTATTTCATTTTATTTTTCCACACCTAGTAAAATATTTCAATTATCTTTTTTTTCGGATCTATTTTCGATCTTCTGAGTTAAACATTTACAATTATTTATTGCGATGGCTTTGGACCGCAATTTACTGAAAATACGTTTAATGGTTGAAATGGACCAGATAGGCTTGATGGGAAAATAAATTGAAAATATTTCAGATACTGATATTGGTTTAATTAAATTATGGTATGATAAAATTATTTTTTTAATGATCGATAGTAATAATTGTTATTAGTTAAACTTAATTGTTACATTAAATATAAGGTTTGATAAAAAAAATAATGTTAACGTGTCTTTTACTTTGAATGTAATGGTTGTGAGATTGATGAAACGAAGAAAAAAACTTTCCTTGTATTCGGCTGTACGTCAGATTTGACAAAGCCTTATAAAAATTGTTTGCTGGTGGCTGGTGTCTGTTTGGTTTTACCTTAACCTAAAAATTTGGTAATTTTGCAGATTACATTTAGTTAAATAATTCAAGATTCGCCTATTAAAATTTTTTAAAACTTGGCACGAGGGTTTATCAGATTGGTCTTTTCAAAAAGTTATCTACGTTTTTTCTGTAAAATGTACAGGGGAGCCAATAATTAACCCCTTAAAATGTTCCGCTCGGCGACGCACCATCCGGTATGTCTTGTCGAACATATTGAGCAATTTTTGTAAATTTTTAAAATTCATTTTTTATTACTTTTAATTTTTCTAAAATTCTACAAACGTTCTTTTACAAACCGTGATATGTTCGAGTTAAATATTTTTACTTTTTTCAACTAAATCGACAGAAAAGTTATAGTTTGCGAAGTAAAAAGTTTGTTTAGTCGAAAAATACAAGTCAACCCTTAAATTTAAGCCATGAAACCGATACTGCTCTAAGCTTTCAAAAACGCATAATAAACATTTCATTACCATTGAAGCCTTTAACTTTAAATTAAATGTAAATCTAGAAAACTACACCCAGTTCGTAACGTAGTTTCTAAATTTAGACAAGACACTGCATGGAATACGATTTAAAGCAGAACATACGTGAAAGTAAGTTACTGAGGAACGAACTTACTGCTAATATTTCCGGGGATATAAAGTCTCAAAATAGGGTCAGTACGTGTATGAAATCACAATTTTCCTAGTTTCTTCATACGTCGTAAATATGAAAGTAAATATTTTTTGGTGATAAAGTACAATTTTAATTCAGAGAAACATTTACTAGTTTACTATTTTCAAATAAAGGGTGTACCGGATAAGTATGATGAAATAACCCCCATGGCTATTATAAAAACTAGTATGAGTTTTAATATTAGCACACTTTAAAAACATCATACATACTATTTTTGACATGGATTCTCAAACAGTTTTTGAGATAACTCGCAAAGGTTATAATTTTTTAAAACGGTTTTTCCTAACACTATAACAGATAGAATTATAGGGCTAACGCCAGTCTTTTAAGAACTTTAAGACAAAAAAATTCCGTGTTCCAACCAATAAAATTGTGGATATTCCTTAAGGCATGTACATTCACTACAACAAAGTCGATCATAATCAAAAAGACGCTTTTAGCGTATAAAAAAAATACGAAAACATGCTGACTCAGTTGCCTTGCTCTCTATGTATTCTCTATTCCAACCTCAAAGTATTTTAGAATAAACGTACTGGTAATCTTTTCAAGTTCAAAAATATAAGTTTTCTGTACATTTTTTAACCCTTTGCATTAAAAACATTAACTTTTCAAATATTTGGGGTCTTTTAATTTTAATAATGGGGCGTTATTTAAAATCATATTTTTACTAGTAACTTAAGTAGTAAAACAATTATTTTAAATATTAACATATAAAGAAAATTTATTATTCAGTAATAAATATAAACTTGAAGTTATCACTCGTACTTAATGGAACTTCATTATTATATTTACGTGGCATCAGGAACCTTTATTTTTGAGGTCAGAAAAAAAGGTTTTTTATAAAAGTTGTAGTTTTTTCCCTATTATCTTTTGAAATTATCAGTAAAAAAATATCGCATTAAAAAAATTAAAAAATATAGGCAACTTCAACTTTTTTAAATAGAACACACTGTATATTATGCGCTACAACGATAGATCTTTTTTTATGATTTAAATAATATTATATATATATATATATATATATATATATATATATATATATATATATATATATATATATATATATATATATATATATATATATATATATATATATATATATATATATATATATATATTAAATCAGAAAACAAGATCTTTCTTTTAGCCCATCATATACAGGGTGTTCCATTTAAAAAAGTTTTAGTTGCCTATTTTTTTATTTTTTTTAATGCGATATATTATTACTGATGATTTTAGAAGATAGCATGCAAAAAAACCTACAGTTTTTATATAAAACATTATTTTAACCCCAAAGTAAAGCTCGTTTATGCCAGTCATATAATCAAAGACCCTGTACATTGTACATTGCCGTCATAAATTTGATAAGCATAAAAACGAATAATATGTAAGCTCAAACAGGATGAGACATGTTTATTGTTTGCGCAGCAAAGATGACAATAGCAAACAAACGAAAGCCACTTTTTACAACATCGAGATCTAACATGTAATTATAACAATATCGCTTCCGAACATATCTCTCACTTGGCAGCCTGTCCATCACTATATGTTGTCTTGTGAAAAAATATTTTTGAACTCGAAAAGAATTTGGGGTTGAAATAGAGAGTAAGGCAACTGGGTCAGCAAATTTTTTTTTTTACTTATTTTGATTTTGATCCGCTTTGTTGCAGTGAAAGTACACGCCCTAAGGAATATTAACAATTTTATTGATGGTGTAAGTATATTGGAACACGGATAAAAACAATTACTAAAATAATTTGTATTTTTTTAATGATTTAAAAACTGTATAAATGTCAAAAAAACTATAATATTATTTGAAAAGATCTTAAAAGACTGGCGTTGGCCTCATATTTTTATCTATTATAGTTTGTGAAAAAAATCCATTTGAAAAATTATAACCGTTGCGCGTTATCTCAAAAACCGTGTGAGAATCCATGCCAGAAATAGTAGGTATGATATTGAGTGTGTATTAATTGAATTATGTAATGCTTTAATTGTAGCCGGCGCGGCGGTGGGGAGAGCCTGGGGCTCAAGCGAGAATTTTTAGCTCCGCCCTCTGAAGGGCATCTTGTCTATCTATCTCTCTATCTTTATAAAAGCCAACTTACGTTTAGGGAATCCGCATACGTCTTCCTATTTAAAAAGGGGTTTTCTTGGCATATTTAAGCATATTAAAGAATGCTCTTAATATTTTATGTTCCGTGTTTTAATATTTTACAATATTGCAACAAAATTTGATATTCTGCCAAAAAAAAAACTTTATTAAGTAGATATTGTCAAGGAAAAAACTTAGTCAAAGTAATTGTTCTAGGCGTCATACTTTAAAAAAGGGTAATTTGACAGGTAAAAGTCTTACTAATAAAGGCAATTAGGTCTTGTTTGTTACATTTAAGAGTCAAATTTTAAAAACGAAAAAAGAATCTTGTGTTCTAAAATTTTTGGAAACCAAAAATATATATTTTTTGAACATATTTTTAAGGTCATTTATTTTTTTATTTGTGTAACGTTAACTTTAAGGTAAACTGGTAGTGCTGGCTAAAAGAGTAACCTCACCGCTTCGCGATTAACTAAAAAACTCTCAACCAACAAATAAAAATAATTCTTAATAAAAAGTTAGTTTATTAAAAGAAGAAAAAAATTCCTTTCTCGACCCTACATTCTATAACTAAATTTTTCCACATTCCATTAGTAGTTTGGTTTGTCCTATCAAATTTTTATTGTTTAGAAGTTAGTAGTCCGCATGATGCATTCAGTATTTCCTTTTTTGAGTACTATTAAGTGATTGTTATATATTTGGCATTATTACTACTCCCTGTAAGAGCAGTTCATAAATATATTAAATAATTTTAGAGCAGTTTTTTTCGTTGACTTTATTTAGTTATTTATTCATTTATTGCTGGGATTTGTTATCATTGTGACATAAAACAACAAACGAAAAATAAGTAATTAATTTATCGTGTGAATATTGTATTATAAAAAGTTACGTTTAATTTACTAGAAAAAACAGTTGTTTTTGAAAAACATTAATTTTAATTATGTGTATCCCGAAACTAAAAATAAGTCTAAATTCATTAAGGTATCCCAAAATAAAAATATAAAGGTTAACAGCAATTTTTGTTACGACTAAGGATGATAATTTTTAAAAATGTTTAGAATAAAACTCGTCTTTCCGAAGCTTTTTAGAATTTGCTTCTCCTTAGTTCTTATTGTTCTAAGGCTTTAAGAGCCAAAAAGGAAATGAACGCAATTTAACTTAAAACACGGGTAAGTCTGCATTTAACGCAAAAATAAATATTTTACGAACTAATGGTAGATTTATGTCACAAAGAACAGTTTACCCAACTATATTATTATCATTTAAAAAATCTTAATTTCACTTTTGCTATTAATTTTTAGCGGATTTTTAACAATTTTGATTATAAGCATTTTGCTTATGTTTTTGTGGTATGCTTTAAAATTACAAATCATTTTGGCTGATTTTAAATAACTTGTTTTAATTGATTTTTTAGTCTTTTTTTTTGTTTTTTGTATATTTTTTGTTTTTTATTGTCAAAAAAAGATTTTAGTGTAAGGCATAATAAATAATAAGTGTTATTTTTCCAAACTAACCATATATAAAACTAACAGATGCGATAGTTTGACTTAGGTTGTTAACTACAGAACCCGCTTTAAAATAAACAAAGTCTGTCGTACTTCTTTGCAGACTTTGGTATGCTTAGCTATATTAAAAGTTAGTACAGAAACAACAAATACAGAATTGTCAATAAGTTAATTTGTACTTAAGTGTATTTAGTGCTATTTATTCACTATAAAACGTATCGCATCCAGTATCAATGAGTCAGTGACATAAATGAAAATAAAAAAGTCTGGAATAGTTGAATTTTATTCTAGGATATTAATTTATAGGAAAACATTATTAATTTATAAAGGTACCCATGAAAAAAAGGCGGCCTATAGGTATTTATGTAACGTGATATCACAAACTACTACAAAACTTTACGGATCTACGAATTCGCTCACTTCTTTAAAACTGACCTTATGTTTTTGTTCTATGTGTACACAAGACAAGAATAATTTCCGAGTCCGATCACAACACAACACGTGCGGTTTAAAGTTTAGACAAAGATTATAGAATAAGGTAAACTTGTGCCCGGTAACAAAGTTTTGTATGCAAGGAGCAGAGTAAAGCCCAGAGACGTAGCAAATATAATTAAATTACTTTTTACCTTCTGTCGGAAAGGAAAAAGTAATAATGTGTAATTATATAATTTATATGATCTAATTGCGAAATTTTATTAAGAGTGCATTTACGCTACACTTTAGGGGTCGGGCGAAAGGACGCGGAGACGGTGGGCGGAGACTAACAAACTCCCACTACCACAATTTTCGTATAGTTGCATGAAAAATATTATATTTTATTTTGGTTCTTCCAAATTTGGTGTATCGATGCGATGTTGTTTCCGATTGCAAGCCTACACGAGATAACGTTTTTCGGTAACTATTTTTTACTTAAGTGACATAAATTATACACCATTTTAAAGGTAAGGAAATAATCTATGCCTCTGCTGTAACGGATTTTTGAAATATGAGTCGAGTTCAAAGAAAATAGTATCTAGACATAACCGATTTTAGGGTGACTTTCACTCAAGGAAATATTAAAAACTAAATCCAAATTTAAAAAACTATTACAGCCGAAGCATAGATTTAAGTGTTGGCTTTCTTATAGTTTTTGAAAATTATCGATAACTTATACCGTTTTTGAGAAAAACATTATGCCCCGAACCCCAAGTTGCTAGGCGTGCAATAGCTCAACTTGCTAGGCGTGCTAGTAGTTAAAGTCCGTGTGACCAAAAAAGGGTCAAAATCATTCTTTACGTTGAATTTCGCATGCACTTGGTTGGGGTTAAATAAATATGCACTTAAGTTAGGTAAGCCATTTTATCTTTAAAAATACTAAAGTGGAGGCTGAAGGCCTCCATTTTTTTCACGTTTTACTGAAAATTTCAATAAAAATATTGTTGGTAAAAAGAAAGTGATTATACAAAATTGACTGTAACAATTAGCACATACTTTTGATTATTTTATATTTTACGTATCTCATGAGTTAGGTAGAAAAACTTGTTTTAAACTGTGGGCTATTACACAACATCAATAGAAACAAGGGCGGATTCAGAGAGGGGCGAATGGGGCGATTGGCCCCTTCCCCTGTCAGCCAAAACAGGGAATAATAAAAAAAACGAGTTAAAAATGGAAGAACGTAACTGTTGTTACGGTACTTAGTAAGTAATGACTTAAAAACTCTTTATGTTGCCTATTGCATTAGGTTAGGCATTAGTTATTTGTAAAAAACAATGTGGTCGCTGAAATACGTAGGCCTACCGTAATTTGCAATTTACAAGTGGACCAAGAGGGGTGGCTAACCTGGACGGAGGACCCCTAGAGCTCCTCTACGTAGGCATTCCAATACGAATACCCCCCAAACCCTCCGGTTATCCTGCCTAAGACCGCCCCCCTCCATGAGGGTTTTCTAAATCCGCCCTTAAATAAAAGTAACCGGCAGGTAAACATATTCAGCGTAAACTGTATATCACTATAATGAAACAGTACTAGAATTTTTGACCAACTTATTATATTTCCCACAAGTAGCATAGGCTTTACTCTGCTACCGCAAAAAACCTTACTGATTTATTGCTTCAGAGACACAGCTCTTATCTAAATACGTTTAAAAAAGCTTTTCAAATTTAAACAAACTTTTGATGTTTTGTAACTTTTAAATAAAGGATGATTAATCAAATTTTGCGAAAAAAAAATCGTGCATACATAATATTAATAGGGGTCTGCGAACAATTGTCGAATCGAATAGTTATATTCGATATGAATTTCGAATCGAATATTTAAACTATTTAATTAGTTTAAACTATTCGAATAGTTCGAACTATTCAAATATAGTATTTTTTTAATTAATTGTATAAGCTAATTATAAGAGTCGTAGTAACTATTTAAAAATAATAATGCGAACAAGACGCCTAAACTTTCGATTTAAAATTACGTCTTTAATTAGTAAAATAAATTCTTTTTCATAAAACTCCTTTTATAAGACTAATCTAGGTTAATAGTCAATGAAAACAATTTTGGCAAATCTAATCTAATATATTTCAGTATGTTTTAAGTAACCACCACAACAACTTTCCAATATTGTGGATTCGGTATTAATGAGTTGCATTCAAATTCCCTGGGAATTTCAAATTATCACAAACCTTAATTTGCGCCAAAATCAATTCCTATTTCTGAATAATCAGAAAAAAGTTTTCAATTCGAGTATTCCAATTATTTAAAAGATTCGAATTATTCAAATAGTTCGAATTATTCGTATAGTTCAAACTGTTCGAATAATTCGAACTATTTGAGTGATTTGAACTATTCGAATAGCTCAAATTATTGGAATAGTTCCATCTATTCGATTTATTCGAATATTCGATTTGAAATTTGAGTCGAATAATTCGTATTCAATTCGTCTCGAATAATTCGAAAATTCGAATATTCGCACACCTCTAAATATTACTAATTTTTGCTGCCAAACAATATAAAGCTGAAAGTCAATAGGTATCCAAAACTGTTTGTTTGTTTTAAAAATTATAGAAATTACGGGTCTAGAATTTAAACTTAGATTTTCTTGAGACGAGGTGAAGTAAGACATAAAAAATTTGCAAAACAAATTTGATTTCTTTTAGGTTTTAAAAATAATTCAACTATTCCTGACGTTCTATCTTCCTACCGTTTGGAAAATAATATCTCTTAAATGTAGAAAAATACTGTGCAAAAAAATAACTCTAGAAGTCCTTATGCTAAAACTTTAAATTTATTAGCAGTTTTTAAAGACTTTTATTTTTAAACAATTTTTCTAACGCTACAGTTTTCTACATGCACCATTTGTTTTATTTTTTCTATACTTCTGCGCTCGCCTCACTATGCGTGGCTGCCGATTTGCTGTCAATTCAAACATACAATGGCGTTGTTGGTGGCTCTTGTCAATTTTGGTAAGTCACGTTTATTTTAACTATTTTCTTCTTAGAAAACTGTCAAATATTTCACAAGCAATTTACTGATTCTTTCAGTATAATTAAAAAAGTAACTTGTTATGTAAAATAAGGACCAATAATCACTGAATATGTCATTAAAACGCTTTACTACGAGTATAAATATTTTTCATGCCTACATTTAAACAAAAATTTAATTTCTTATCCGTTCTTAGTAGACAAGGTATTTTTTTTTGTTTCAAAAATTAGTAATATAAAGAGAATATAACAAAATAAAAGGAAAAATAATTTACGGGCGATTTAGGGTCGGGAAGTGGAAGGGGTGAGTTTTTAAGGGTAAAAAGCGGTTTATCTCGATTTCCGGCCAAACTACAAGTCCTTTGAAAGAAATTTAAAAAGCAAAGTTGTAGGTATCAAAAAGATCTACAACTTTTGTATTTACACTTTATTCACATAACCTCAAAATTTATGTGAAAAATTCAAATAACCGTTTTTGTTTTTTTAGTTTTATCTTTTACCAAAAAAAATGTTCTTATGTCCCAAAAATTTATTTTTTTATTTAAAATATTTATTTCTTTACCTTATATTGACTTAATATCGAAAGAGCACCCTAATTTTCAATCGAAAATTCTCCCGTCAAAATATCTGCTTTTTTAATAAAGTCGTTGGGATATTAGTTATTTAAATTTTTACTTTCTGAAAATATATTATTATGGTAAATGTTCTTAGAATCCGAAATTGTTTTTAATCATTACGTACATTTTTGTTCTTAATTATAGAAGTATATTTCGTTTACCAATTTTTTGTTTATCTATGTAATTAAATCTTATATTTTTCGAGTAATTTAAGTGTAAATTTTAATAAATAGCTCAAAATTGTACAGTTTGGGCATTTTATTAGGGTCCTATACATTTTCTCAGAAACTGCAGACTTTTGAGAAAAAAAAGTTTGGACAAAAGTTTCTTGGAATAATTTATGCTTTTAATTAATTCACATATAAAGGGTGTTTATTGTGTTGGCCACCGGTGTTTACTTCCTTATTTTAAATGGGGCACCCTATATATTATTATATATTAAGATAGCGCCTCCAAAGACGAGTTCAACGATATATAATAGTTTGGGTCTGTGTAGCTACGTTTCGAATTTATTGAAGTTTTTCTTTAATTTTTGATCTATTTTTAAATTTACAAATACGGTAAATATTCCTATTTTTTAAAATTTGTTCACGTAAAGAGAATTACAAAAGCCTATTTTATCTACATTAGCTGGCAATTTTTTTTTAATTTTTAAAATGTTACAGTGTTGCCATGTTTTGTCTATCGTAAAATTTATTAAGTTTTTTAAATGCAACCCCCTGTATATAATACCAAATTTATATAAAAAATTTAAAAACCTTTTTAACGACGTATAACAACATGGGTCTGCGAGTCACCGTTTCGAACTTATGAATGATTGTCTTCAGGAAAATAATATTTTTCTTTTTCCAACCACACTACACCCTGTATACTTTAAATTATAAATTAATATAGGATATTTGGTTAACTCATCTTAAACTAAATTTATTGTATTGATTCATAATATTAAGTATACAGGATGTAGTGTGGTTGGAAAAAGAAAAATATGATTTTTCCTGAAGACAATCATCCATAAGTTCGAAACGGTGACTCGCAGACCCATGTTGTTATACATCGTTGAAAAGGTCTTTTAATTCTTCATATAAATTTGGTATTATAAACAGGGGTTGCATTTAAAAAAACTTAAGAAATTTTACGATAGACAAAACATGGCAACACTGTAGCATTTTTAAAATAAAAAAAAATTGCCAGTTAACATAAATAAAATAAGCTTTTGTTATTCTCTTTACGTGAACAAATTAAAAAAAGGAATATTTACCGTATTTGTATTAATTTAAAAATAGATTAAAAATTAAAGAAAAACTTCAATAAATCCGAAATGTCGCGACACAGACCCATACTGTTAAATATCGATGAACTTGTCTTTGGAGGCGCTATCTAAATATATAATAATATATAGGGTGTCCCATTTAAAAAAAGGAAGTGAACACAATGAACACCCTGTATATGTGAAAGTGGAATTTATTAAAAGCATAAATTATTCCAAAAAACTTTTGTCCCAACTTTTTTTCTCAAAAGTCTGCAGTTTCTGAGAAAATGTAGAGGACCCTAATAAAATGCTCACCCTGTACATAATGATTAAAAAAATCGGATTTAAGTTTTTTTTTTGTTTTTGTTTGCATTTTCTAAGCACATTTACACAGTGTTGTATATTTTTTTACAATATCCGAAAATGAAAATTTAAGCGAACAAAAACCCCACAAACAGATATTTTGACGGGAGAATATTCGATTAAAAATTAGGGTGCTTTTTCGATATTAAGTCAGAGTAAGATGAAAAATAAATATTTCAAATCAAAAACATTTCAGTGTGTTTGAGACATAAAAAGGTAAATTTTAACCAAATTTCGTGAAAAAAATTCTTGTAAAAGATAAAAATATTGAATTTTTTAACAAAATTTTGGGGTTATGTTAAAAAAGTTTAAAAACAAAAGTTGTAGACCTTTTAATTACCTACAACTTTGCCATTTAACTTTTTTTCATAAGACTTGTAGTTTTGCCGGAAGTCAAGATAAACCGTTTTTTACCCTTAAAAACTCACCCCCTTCCACTTCCCGAACTCAGATCACCCGTAAATTATTTTTTCTTTCATTTTTCGTATATTCTCTTTCTTTTTCAATGGGTTTTATCCTTCTTTTATTTTTTTTTACTTTTTACCCTTTTCAAAAGCTTCAGCACTGGTCTATAGTAATTATATCATGCACTATACCTTTGAACTTTTAGTTAAAACGCCACCTTTTATGTATACTTTTACATGAGATTAACAGTACATAAACCAGGTTAAGAAAACACATAAGCAAGTGAACAATGCATTTGGTTTTTTTACGATTATAGCTAAGCTTTGTTTTATCCCTAAATAAAACTACCCAATAATGGTTCTCGACAGGCGTATAACCTCGTAGGCGATTTTTATTTTTTCCATCAACTCTGATGGAATTTTTCATATTTTATGACATACCGTAGGCAGTAATTCCCTGGCGTCCATACATTTTCAACTAAAACCAATATCGTGTTGTATTTCACCAAAATTAAAAAAGAAAATTATAAAACTGTAATGCTATTTTAATTACGTCGGCTCTGACGCTGTGATCTAGAACATTTTTCAATTCGTATTTTGCTCTGAAATTATTTTCCTACATTTCAATATTTTTTATCTTAATGCAGTTAATAAAAAAATGAATTGTGTCAAGTACCTAATTAGTTTAAAGCCAAATATAATCTACCATTTGTAGACGCTAAAACAATTTGTGGTAAGTTTACACTAAACCAAATGAGTAAGATCACCTCAAGTGGACCTCCCATTTTCCACTTGATCAAGAAATTTAGGTTTACATATTTTTTTTAGTACAGTGAATGGGGAGAAAAAAGGTGTTTGACCTCCGGATTTTTTTGTACAGTTTCAATTTTTATAAAAATTTGGAATTGAGTTGGTTTTACCCTCTGAATCAAAGTTTATATATGCTTAGGGTGTGCTTTTTATTTTTAGGGGGTAAAAACCACCCCTTATGCTAAAAATTAAAAAACCATAGAAATAAACCCTATTTAAATTAAAATCATAGCCAAATATGTAGAATGAATCTATTTTATTGTTGTGAGTTATATCTAACATTATATTTATAACGTTTCAACCCTTAAAAATCACCCTTAATAACGAAGTTACAAAAAAAAATAATGTTTTTTTCATTTTAAAATTATTTAATAACGCTTTTATTGTAGCAATAAATATTTAAACAGTTTACGGTAAAATAAATATTTAATTAATTATCATAACTCAACTTTAAATAACCACCCCTTACGAGATTTACAAAAAAAAAATTTTTGACAAATTAAAACGATTTGATTATACATAATTATAGTCCCTGAAATGAAGCTAAAAATGGCAAAACCTCGCAATTTATTTGTCCTGCATCGATTTGCATAAAAATTTGGAATTAGGCGCTTCTAACCCTCTACTTCAAATTCTATTTCATGGTGTTGTGCGCTGTTTGTGTTTTACGGGTGAAAACTATCCCTAATCGTCAAAACTTATAAAATAACGTTTTAAACCTTAAGATGGGTAAAAATTGGTTTGTATTAATGGATTAATGATTGTTTTATGCTTTGGAATACAATTTTAAAATACTTCAACCTTTAAAAATCAACCCTTGTTAGAGATTAAAGTAAAAAAAAATATTTACCCTAAAAAAATGATTAATTTACCATAGTGATTTAATTTTAGAATGCTGTTGCTTAAAATATGTACTTATTTCATTTCGCAACTTTTCGACCCTTATAAATCAACATCAATATTTATCTTCAAAAAATTAATAGCTTGACAGAGTTAATAATTTAAAATATTACTGCCTGAAATATTACCAATTTCATTCTTTTGCAAATTTTCGATCCCTAAAAACCACCCCTTAAAACATTGCAATTTTTATGAACCAATATAATAGATATAAATAGGAAAAAAGTAAAATTACATACAAAAATTATACCGGTAAAAGTATAAAGTATACCGGTTATATACAATATTATGCTCCGAAGTGGGCTATTTGAATTTTTCAAAAAAAAAGTTGATTGGTTTTTTAAACATAGCTTCTTTAGTTTTAATGATAGAAAGTTTTTTTTAAATAATTTTATAGGGTTTTTTAGGAGCTACAAGGCTATGTAAATTAAATCCTTTTTAATCCCTTAGTTTTAAAATGGGATGAGTTTAAAGGGCTCGAATAGCGTGGTGCTCGCTGGTAAATAGAGGCTTTAAACGGCCATATCTGACCAAATATTTATTCTACAGAAAAATCTATCTAATGAAAAGTCTTCGTTATCAAAAATGCTCTTATTCGATACTCCAGCATTTTTTTCGTATCCCCAGTATTCTTGGAGTTATTTTGTAAAAAATGGCCATTTTTACGAAATTGCGGAAAATCGTTTTTCACTTTAAGCTCAAATTTTTCTAAAATTAAGCATTAAACTTCTAGGATGTATTAATAATACGTATATAAAAAGATTTGCAGAGAGGTACAGACCTATTTAAAATAATAGGGGAATTAGGGTTTTTTTTTAATGATCTTTTCGTAGAAAAAAGTAGGGACCGACCTTATTTTTATCATAACTCGCTCAATTTTCATGCTAATTTTTTTTTTGTTTTTAAAAGAAATGTCTTATTACATACTTTAAAAAAGACCGTATATGTTTTCCTTGAAAAATGCAAACGTTTCCCGCTATTTGACTGTGAATCTTTCAAATTTCGCATTTGACGAACAAAAGCTAACCATTAACAAGCCGTAGCTCGGTCTGTATTGGTTGTAGAGAAAATATAAAATAATATTTTTTTCTAGTTTATTTATAAGCTACAATTTTGCTCTCTACAGTTTTTTTGATAAAATGCATATTTTTAGAGTTATTCGTGAAAAACCCATTTAAAACATCAATTTTTTCGTCGAAAAACTTTTACTTTCAATCGCGAATAAGTCGAAAAATATTAGTTTTACGAAAAAAATGTATGAAACATTTTTTACTTAAAATTACTTTCTTTATCGATTTCTGTAGTTAAAATGTAATAAAAAATTTCCACCCCAATATGGGGTGGCAACCACCCCCAGAATAAAAGCACACCCCGGCATGATATAAACTTTGATCCTTGGGCTATTCCCTACCTTCTGTGAAAATTTCAGGTAAATCCATGAAGGACTAAAAAATTCCTAGCCAAAATGCCTTATTTGCTATTATATTTGTGAAGAAGACATCATCAACAATTAAATCCCAAAACAGTTTTTTGAAATTATCATTTTAACACAATTTTTTTTACAATAAAAATTTTGCGGAGTTTTAATTAAAAAATCAATAACAAAAAAACATTAAGGATAATTCAATAAAATTTTTAGGATTTGTTGTTTAATATTTATATTTTTTAAACAGTAAAACATCTGGAAATTATTTGTTTATTAATATATTTTTTAATAACATTTAAATAAACAAATTTAAATTTTGATGACTTCTTCCTCAAATAATGAAAAAGAAAAAAATTGTTAGATTCGCTATTTATAATAGTTGAATATTCAGGAAAAAAATTAACCGTTCGCAATTAGTTTAAATAATAATAATTTGTTTATAAGCGAGCAAATCTAACATTTTTTTTATTATTATTTAAGGGAGAAGTCATCAAAATTTGCATTTGTTTATTCAAATGTTATTACAAAATATAATAATAAACAAATAATTTCAAGATGTTTAACTTTTTTGAAAATATGAATAATAAACAACAAATACTAAAAATTTCATTAAATAATCTTTATTGTTTTTTTTGTAATTGATTTTTTAAAATTTTTATTGTAAAAAAACTGTTAAAATAAAAAATTTAAAAACCTAGAGATTTAATTGTTGATGATGTCTTTTTCCTGAACAAATATATAAAACTAAATTCCATGATCAAGTGGAAAATGGAGGGTCCTGAGTGATCTTTCAAATACCCATGAGTGGTCATGTATTCTAAGAAGGTAACCCAATTGACGAGTTCTAACGCACCCGTTTCACTCAAAACTAGTTTTTGTGAATATCTACGTGCGCATCTTAGGATCAGTGTTTACTGCTAGGTGACTGGCACTGTTGTACTGAAATGCTAGTGAATTGGCGCTGTATTGTTTACATGGTGCCCAGGGGTGGATTTACGCAAAGGCTGAGTAGACTTAAGCCTAGGGTGGCAAATATAATGGGCGGCAAATTAACGATTAATTTTTAAAAAAATTTAATCGTAAATTAATAAAAAATATATTTAATATTTAACGAATAGATACAAAAAAATTAGCCAAATTTACTTCATTTTTATAAGAGTTACTAGTGTAGTTTATATTCTTTTAACGCTAAATACTAAATGATATCTAAAAAATATTCACATATTAGGGCGGCAAAAATATATTAACCTAAGGGCGGCAAATATGCCAGTCACCTTTCAGTCGACAATCAAAGATCTGTGGCGTAGATGATTTATTAGTACATTTTTTAATACTGTTATTGTAAATATTACTGAAAATGGCTGCACTGAAGAAAATGGCAGGTAAAGAGGTGGTACGTTCTTTTTGCTCAGTTTGTTGTGAAGAACTTTTAAAAATGCTGATGAAGTGAAGAAAAGCTTACGTACAAACCAAGTGAAATTTATAAAATACAACAAAACTGTAGTTAAATTAATAATGACCATATAAACCAAATTACATATAATTTAAAATATACAGCTTCCAAAATAAGCAATAGGATATTTTTACAGTCTCCACTCAGTATTCAGTATTATCGACTTAATCGCTTACTAGTCCGAGAGCTAGTGAACAATTTTAAGTAGGTTTTTGACACACTTGGAAAATTTGTTTAATTGTCCTTAAAAATAAAAGTCAAGGTCTGGCTAAAGGGTAACGCCCTCCTACCAACCCTTGAATTTTTTCAGTTTAAGGGTTGATAAGGGGGCCTTCAGCCAGACCTTGACTTTTATGTTTAGAGGTCCTTCAAAGACAATTACACAAATTATTTTAAAAGGGCCCCAAAAGCCTACTTAAAATGGTTCACCAGCTCTTCTACTATACCTATTTACGTTAATCAAAAAGCTTCCACTTACCTGTGCGTCGCTGATCAGTTACACTTTGGCAGATGCAAACCGAAGAATGGCGGCCGGAACAGATCCTAACTTCATTTTTCATACATGCAACAAGAGGTCCTAGTTAAAAACAAGAGGGAAATAAGCAACTTTTAAGTTAGTAGCTTCCTAAGAGCTGAACTTTTCACTTAAAATTTTAAATCGTACGGCTAGACATAATTGTACAACGACCAAACATTATGTTCATCTGTGTAAGAGTTTATTCCCTAAGTTCCCCATTAATGACACTATATAACTATTTCAGAAATTTATAAATCGTTTTTACTAGCTTTCGACAAACAGGCTGTACTAGTAACCGTTTTTTTCAGGAGCGAAATATATAGTGTCCGACTGAAGGTTTGAAATGAATTTAAAAAATAAAACTTTAAATAAAAGTATCAATCACAAAAACAAATTTAGTGCTAACACTTGTTTACAAATTACAATACAAAATAAACATAACAATATTATTTGGATACTTATTTAAAACAAAAAGTTCTTAGCTGATTACCAACTTGCAACAACCAATCTTGCTCCAACATAGATCACAAGTAAGTTTTATTTAAGAAAACTGTGATGTGTTCCTTCATAAGATTTAAAACTGTTAGTAAGACGCCATTTTTGTCGATGTCTTATAGGTTAGCAACGACAGCCAAGTTGTCAGACGCTGCGTAGTGTTATATTTTAAGTCACATTTGATAGATGTACACATTCCTACAAAATCTTCTATGGCTTAAAAATTCTACTACGCATTAAATTCGTAATATATGTAACACAAAACATTATGTCAGCCCTGAATTCTAAAACTGAATAGATAAAAACCTTGTGAAATGTTTGACAAATATGTTTCTGAAATACTTCTAATCAACTGATATCCACTGTTGCTATTGGTAGACATTTTAAAGTAGGTATGTAAAGCACTATGAAAATTTGTACAATGGTTTTTTTATAATCTCTAAATACTAAAAACGCAGACCTGGGATTTTGGGGCTAAACCGGCACTTTGAGATTTTAACAGAGGAATATTTATATACAAAAAAAACTACTGTCAAAGAGACCGATCATTTCGCCGGGGCATTCTACCTGCCAGGTGCTCACGAACGTAATACATAAGTGCGGGTGAACAGCTGGGGCTAAGTTAAGGTGCAAGCAAGTCTTAGCGGCAAGATTTTGCGATGCAATTGTCTCCCTCCGAATCACGTGATTTTCTTAGTAGTCTTAGTATTTTGGAGTAGATATAAATACCTAAAAGTGTTGGTAAAATTTTACGGACACCACACTAATATTGATGATTTTTTGCATACGGGTTTTTTTGCGGCGCTGATTACGAATCTATTTTTTTTTTCGACAATCTCTGGTTTTTAAGTTATAAGGCCTCCAGGTGAACTCACCTCAAAATGGACAATATTTTCTAGAATTCCTCCTTCTTGAAACTGCTTACTATCAAATGAGAAATACACTTATTGGGCACTTACATATTAAACAACGACACTAAAATTTACAATATTTTAATGTTTATTTTTAATAAAAAACACCTTAAATAAATCCAGTTTAATTTTACTTAAGTATAAACTAGGCAACCATATATACAACATACTTATATGTAAATAAAAAGGTTATACCAAATTATATTTATACTTAATATAAGTAAATTAAACATTTTTTCATGTCTCATTGATGACTAATTTAATTAATTTTGTATTAATTCCCACTTCAGTTTGAATCGCAACGTCTTTCCACTGAGACAGCAGCCAATATACGCTCTCTTACACCTCAACTTACCCCCCGCTGTTCACTCGCACTTGTATTACGTTCTTTATCACCCGGCAGGCAGAATCAGCGTTCAATGTCCCAGCGAAATAATGTCTCTTTTACAGTTTCTTTTGTACATAAATATTGCTCTATTAAAATCCCAAAGTGCCGGTTTAGCTCCACTACCCTTCAGCCAGGTATGCATTTTTGTTTGGATATTATAAAAAAAACCATTGTACAAGTTTTCATAGTGCCTCAAATACGTACTCAAAATTTCTACAGCTCTCCTACTATAATGCTCTTAGCATGTACAAAGTGTTCTTTTCTTTTATCTAGCTTGCTTAAAATCTTTGTAAATTTATTTTCTGCTAATCTCTACTACAAGCGTCGTCGACAGTCCTGTCTAAAAAAATTAACTTTGGCAAACTATTAGAAAGAACTTGTATATTTCCTCAGCCTTGTATCTACTTACTACTAACTCAATAATAACTGGATGCATTTTTATAAAACAAAAAAGGTAAATACTGACATTAACTTAAATTTTAGGTGCAGCAGCCAACTTAAGGAAGGAAGTCATTCGCAATAAAATCAGAGCTATAGGGAAAATGGCTCGTGTTTTCTCAGTGTTAAGGTAAGTGAAAAGTATTAATACTTCTGGATTAATATTCATTTAATTAAAACGCTCATTTTTTTAAATATATTTTTAAATTAAATTTTCCATAGATATTTAATTTTTTATATTTTGAAATATATGATTTATGATTTGACGTAACATACATATCTTATTTTTTAATTGCTAAATATAGACAGTGAAATACAAAAAAATATTGACAAGTTTATTAGAAAGTGATATTTTTTGAATAAAAATAAACTGTGCGCAAACGATTAAAGAAATCGTTACAAGATCATTTAAACCTTGTCAACTTTAACTTTAAAAAAATTAATTATATGTGTTCTTTCGATTATTCGTCAAATTCTCTCTAAAAATAAATAACACATTTTAGTTCAAGATATGAAATAAATATAAAAATGTGATAAAAATCAAACAATAATTTAAACTAATACTAGGTTTTTAAAATTTGCTTTAAAAATCTTAAAAATTCTAAAAAAATATGGCTGTGTGTTACAAATATTTAACTAATTTGATGTAACAGGTTCATTTGTTATTTTTAAAAATAGGAATGATGTCAAGTTAATTAATTTTAAGGTTTCAGAAATTATCTCAGCATTATCATTACATTAAAGGTGCTCGCCCACTATAGCGACGCGAGGCTACGAAATTAAATGCATCAGGGATGCGCTTTATGACTTCCTACTATGTGTCAGCACGAGCATTGTGCTAAAACACGGTAGCAAAATTAAATATCATGCGCCTACTATGTTTTTGACACTATACGCGAATTCTGTGTTAAAGTCCAGGAGGATTTTAAAAGCTTTCAAAGGCGTGAAAGCATTTGAAAACCTACCTTTTGATAAAATCGCAATATTATTATTGAATGACTGTTAAATTTTATTTGCGTTGTTTTCGTGTTTTAAGATTATTGCCCCACCTCGTCTTTTTTTTAAAGCGTTTCTAACACCTTATGACTGCGAGTCATCAGAAATTCTTAAACTTTTGATTGAAGAATTAGAGTAGTGGTGTTTTTCAAAAACCGAAACGTTGCAGATAAAATTTAAAGTATAACTGAAAAGTATCTACAATTCGTTCCTGCATTTCAAAATCACTAAATGAAACAGTTATTTTGTGGAAATATGATTAATAATAATATGAACTGTTGACTATTGTGACAGTGAATTTAAATGGCACAAGAAAAAACAGTGTACAGGCAATACATGTAAGCTGATTTCGTGTTGTTTTCCTTAATTTATGGACCATCCAATTTTTTTTTGCTAAAATATGATCTATTTCATGATAGCTTGCCAAAAAGTACAATGTGTTATAAAATTCGGTGGGTGCTAAAGTCATCTAGAACCCAGTTTGGCAGCACTGTCAATTTTGCTGCCAAATTTTAATAAAAAAAGTCAAGGCCTTCTTAGTGCATATGTTATACGAGCCAATATAATTTGTAAACTCTGTCGAAATTAAAGTCTCAAAAGGCCAATATATTTTTTCTTTGAATCACATTATCCTTAAAATGGGTAGATAACCATTAAAACGATGCTTCTAAGCAGCAATATAAAAATTGTCCAAAAAATCATTTTGCCAAACAACCGGTGCGTGCGGGCGCGAAGTAGACGAAGAAGCAATTTTTCTGTTGCCATGTGATTGTCTTGACATGCGGTATGGATTCCAAATGATTTGTACTTGAATTCATCCCAGGTTACAACATGCGTAGTAATTATGGGGTAGACTTCTGCGCGCTGGTTTCAATATCCCTACGTGGTTTCTGTGCTATCGCGTGGTAGTGTTTTTAAAGTATTATGACACAAAAATCGATCTAATCCCTCCTGTATTTCAAACACGTTAAAGTGTTACAGAGTAGTATAAATTTATAAACTGCATCAGGGATACTTTACATGTAATCAAACTTAATGATAGATTGCACAGACTGATGTCCTGCCGGCGGAACGTACACCCGCCAACGTGGCGGTCCATCCGGCATTTCGGTACTGCCAGTAGTTGCATGCCACCGTAAAATATTTCGATTGGCAAGGGTAGGGCAGCTGCAATATGCAGCTGCCCTACCGTTGATCAAAAAATTGGTGAAAAATGTAAACATGATATTATATTTTGTGAAAAATACTTTTCCAAAAACAAAGTTATTTTAGTCAGACATAGACATATCAAATGAAATACTTATAAAAGGCAAACCTAAATTAATTGGAAATAAAACAAATATTAGTTATTCTAATAACACCCTTTTAGGAACTTTTGTAAAAATGTTATTAAAAATAGAAAACAAACAAAGAACCGATTTTTTTAACATAATATTACAAAAAAACCTAAAAAATAAAAAAAATGCTTTGTTTAGGCTGGTATGCCATGCTGAATATGGTGCGCAAAACAGTTTCTGCCGGTCGTTGGAGAACACGTAATTGTGAAGCTGTTATTTTCTTTGACTGAGTCTTTCAGTAACTTTAAAATTGGAGGGTGTACTAAGTTTAAAAAGATCTTTTAAAACTATTGTATTACTCGACATCCCTTTTCATTGAAAATTCCAGCGTTAAAACATTTACTCCCGGTTCAGGTTTGAAGATAATTATACGTTTGAAAATAACTAAAAAAATTGTTCTTCCGAGAAAACAAAATCGATGAGTCCGACTATTTTTCCTTTTATTATTAGAACAATAAAAAAGTTGGTAAGTTTTCGGTTTTCGGTTGCTGAATTCTTGGACGCTATTGTGGATAAAATAGTCCTATAACATTTAGCACTCAACCAGTTTTCACCAAAATGCATAAAACTCCATGCGTTGTCGATTTTTTGATCAAAATAGTGGGCCGCAACGTCTGACAAGGTTAAACTTTCAAGGCCTATTTCTTCCGTATATGACATCGTACAAAGTAGGCAAAAATTTGCGCGGAAAGTTTGAAATTTGTTCTACAACCCTATATAAAAATAAGTCCTGCTAGAAGGACGAATATGACTCAAAACACGTGTTAAAGAACGTACTAAAGTGCGCCTTTTTAGTACTGCCGGCAGGACGCTGTACAATCTATCATTAAACCCGCCCATCTAGGCGATGCGACGCGGCGCAACGCAACTCCTCGAGACAAGTCGGGAGAACAAGCAAGCGACAATATCGCGTGGCATTCGAATCTCATTAGCTTTCTTCACTTCATTTGTTCATTTGTTGTTATTTTTGTGACATTTGTGTTTTATTATTATTAAAATTTTTAAATTAATCTAAAAAAAAACCTGTTTAATGGATTCTGATTTCAAGGTATGTGAAAGCAACTTTTTTTTGGTGTTCTTTAGACTGTATTAAACTGAGAAGTTCAAAAAACTTTTCTTCCGACATGCGAAATTCTCCGCTAGCATTTCTCTTTCAATTAAATTCATGGACCCAAACTCTCCTTTTCTTTTTTTCTTCTCCTGCGGCAATTATTCCAAACACAAAAATATCTTCGTCCGATGAGCTTTCCATAACAACTCGCAATCGACTGCCTCATTCACCCAGTGGGCGGACAACCCTGTCGCGACGCGTCACGTCACATCGCGTCTCGTCGCGTTAGTGGGCGAGCACCTTAAGGTAACTGATATCGAGGCGTCACAGTTATCTTAGTTCTACAATATATTCTTTAATGTTAGGTTTTAATACAATTTAATACATAGTAAATGTGGGGATACTTATTTTAAGCTTAGGGGTTTATTTTTGTATTCTTATTAAAGGTCAGAGCATCTTTAGCCTCCCAAAATACAGTAGTAGGTTTGATATAATAAAGGTAAAAGAAACTACAAATATTAAAATGTTTATCTCTTAAAAAACCATATTTTAAATTTATTACTTTGTTAAATTTAAGTATGTTATCCCATATTCTGATAGAAAAAGCAAGTGAAAAAAATATTTACGGGTGTTAAGGCGTATTACTGGAAATCGTGAAAATAAATTGCCCAATCCTAAAGATTTATTGTTTTTAGGGAGGAAAGTGAATCTGTACTTCAACTTAAGGGTCTTACGCCGACTGGAGCGTTACCACTGGGAGCCCTTTCCGGTGGAAAAACAAGTCTCAAAAATGGTAAGTTATTTTTATCAAAAATGTGAACTAAGCGCGTGCAGATTTGTGTTATTCTGCGAACAATATATAGCTAAATGCCCACTCTACTTATTTTATTTTTATAATATAAATTATTATAAAAGTACGTAAAAAAAACATATGCTGTCACTACAGTATAAAATTTAATTTTTGCACATTTCTGCAACACATTTAAAATAACTTGTAAAATACCAGAGCAGGGAAGGAATCCAATCCTTTTGGAATCGAATCCTGGAATTGAATCCAGGAATCAATTCCTTTTTAAGGATCCGAATGGATCCGGATTCGTTATACAATTTTAAAATAATACGGAATCGATTCCGTTTTGGAAGGATCCGATTCCCAAAAGGAATCGATTCCTTATATTTTTTAATTTGAGACAATTGCCAAAATCCGCCATTTTAAATACGCCATTTCAAATTTCCAAATTTTCACCCAAGATTCTTAGTTTCCAAAATTTGATTTAACCCCCCTAAAATCCTTATATCCCAAAACTGAACCAATACGGTTTATAAATGCCAAAATCCGCCATTTTAAATCTTTTACTTTAAAGTTTTTAATTTTTACCCAAGATGCTTAATCAGCATCACATTAATTTTTGGAAATTAAGATAAAAAATTTTAAACATCTGCCAATTAGGATCTTAAACAACAAAAATATGTTGTTTTTTAGGTCCGGAAAAACAACATTTAAATGAAACTTTTTTTTCGTAACCATAGAGTGTGGTATCCAAAGACTGGCATACATTTTACTTTAGCCCAGTTGTTGGAGGCCACAGGAACAAGTAATGAGCGAATTGGCTGATTTTTTTTTATAATTAGTTTAGAGTATATTGGTTGATATGAGAAAAAGTTCATGGGTCAATCTATTTCCTAGTCAAAAAAATTTTCAAATTTTTTTTCTTTATAATCCCAGAATATTTTGGGATGGGATAAAAATAATGGAAAATAAAGAATACCATCTTGTAGAGAAAGTTTTTTTCTACCAAAAAGATATTCTGCACTTTTTTTCAGAGTCATAGTTTGTCGGCAAAAAATTCATTTAATAACTTATGCATACTACGCACGGACGCCCGATCAGCCGCGTGCGGAGCTATTTTTTAGAGTAGCGCTTATCACATAATAATCTGACACGTACTTACGAGATATTGAATTAGAATTTGAAATACACTATTTTAAATTTGGAACTCCCAGCTTTCTAATGGTATGATTAATTTTCCCTTTTTAATAAAATACCGTATAGAAAAAAGCGCCTATATTAAATGTATTGGAATAGAAAAGTGAGCGTTTAGATAATATTTTTTTTTTCAAACATCATTACAATTCGAAAAAAAAATTTCAATTCGAGAAATTGTTATTTAGGTGACCGACTCCACGAATAAAATTTCCACTTATTAATTTGTCTCGTTATAAAATACAGCTCTTGTCGTATTTAAATTTTTCAGAATCTAAAGATTATAGCGATATAAATATATTGGTCTGTGAAAAATTATGAAAAATCCACTTATTCGGGTGAATTGTTTTTTTAAATGTAGGTAAACTAAAATACTTTAAGAATCTGTAAACATAAATTCATTCAGTACGGAATTTTTTTAATTATAATGATTTTTTGTGTATAACAGGCAAATGGCACTTTTTTATGTTCCAATATTTTACTCTCACCATAGTTGAAGATTAATTTTGATACAACTATACTAAACAGATGAGTAATCAAAGAATAGATAGTACATAGTGGACAGGTAAGAAAAGGCCCAGGTAAGAAAATAGAAAAAAAATTGTCATAAGTTCGATAGAAAAAAAATCAAAAAATGAGAAGTTAGCACAAGCTATAGAAAGTTTTAAATTGCCAAGACAGTCTCATGAAACGATTTTTGAAAATGGCATATTATTTCTGCTTTCGTTATATGGAGCACCGAATAAAACAGCTTGTATCCTGATACATGCAAAAATTTTGCACAACTTACAACAGAGACAAGTTCTGACGAGTCTGATGCTGAAAACAGTGATAATGATAACGACAATGTAGATGATTTGTAATTTAGTAACATGTTATTTCTACTGATTTTATTAAAAATAAAATAAATAATAATTTTTAATTCATATTAATTATTCTATAACTCAAGAAAAATGAAAAACTAAAAAAATATATTTTCATGTTTTTTTTTGAAAATTTTGAAAAAAATTGAAAATGTAGTATTTTTTCAATTTTTTACATACAATTTCTTGGAGTAAAGTATTCCTACATTAATAATGTAATAGGTAATCGAGTGGAATGTTATGATTTTAAATTTAAAGCATGAATTTTATCGCTTGTTTGTTAGCGCAAGATGGCTTAATGGCTTATCGAATTTTTTGGGGACAAACTATAACTCTAAGAAAAAAAAACGCAGAATATCTCTTTCATAGAAAAAACTTCCCATACAAGAAGATTTTTTTTTTTCTATCTCAATGCAGACCGAAAAATTTGAAAATTTAAAAAAAATCGAAATTTTGTTGGACTTTAGGAAATCGATTGACCTTGAACTTTTTTTAATTAATCAGTATACTCTAAACTACTAATAAAAAACAAAAACAGCCAGTTCGCTAATTACTTGTGCTCATAGTGTAAAATTTACTCCACCCACTGGGCTACTTGCATTTATGTTAAAAGTTCTGATTGCCCGATTTTCATAATTTTTGTTATTTTTGAGATAACCCTGAGGGTCTTTAAAATGCGATATTTAATTATTTCTATTCAGGGTGTCATCAAAAAATGAATTTTAAATTTTAATACATTTTTATATTCCGTAAACAGAGAAATAATTAAACGGTACTGGTAAAACTTCCTGTAAAATTACAATAAGATGTCCCATTTATAAGTCGCTTGAGGTTATCTCAAGAATCAGATTTAAAAACCTTATGAAATGTAGCATTCGCAAATGTTGAAATACAGTTCGAAAAAATGTTCATATTAAAAGAATATTTACCAGAAACTGATTCGGCTAAGAGTTACGGCACTTTAAAATGAGGCTAAAATTATATATCGCAGCTCTGGCTCCGTGCTAAAATCTTTGGCGCTTGATTAAACATCTGGGTTATGTAGTATCATTCGTGTCGTAGTTACCATTTGTAAGTATAAAAACTAAAGATGATCCGGATTCGTGATCGGATAAATAGAAATCGATTCCTTTTTTTTAAAAAAAAGGAATCGATCCCGTTAAATACGGATGATTAAAAAAAACTCTGAATCACACTCACGAATACCAAAGACTAAAACACAAAAACATATTTTATGATCTTTACCTGGTTATTAGGTAAATGTCTTAAGTCAGTAAATTTTGTTTTAAAGATCAAATTATTTTGGAAATTTAAAGAAGTGCTTCGAATAGAATAGTATCGGTGAAAAATGACCTTTAGTCAAACTTGGTCTACCTATTTATGAAAGTGCTGTAAGAACCGTTTAGGTTTTTATGGAGCTTTGTTTTCCAGTTTAAAAAGCCTCAGGAATGCTAGACAGCCCAGTTTCAACTAGAGGTCGTTTAAAAAAATAATTTAGACACTTTGAACACGGAGCAACTTCAATTAACGCAACTGTCAACTTTTTAAAGCGTTTCCCGGTTGTAGCGACAAAAAGGCCCGATACGGTTGCCAGAAGTTGAGGCTTTTTTTAACGGTGTATAAAACTCGTTAAATAAGCAACTTTTTTAAATATTTTTTTAAGTACCCTAAAGTTACAAAGCTACATAAATTTATTTAAAAGTGTGTCTAGTGCGGGCCTGAGCACTAGAAGATGTTTTATTTCTTATTTACGCTTGTTTTTTGTCTTATTAATCAGGCAGTATGAGTCAGTCGCATTGCTTTAACCGGACGAGGCGAGGATTAATTTTAATTTTAAATCATTGTTAAATCGCGAAAATGGCACAATCTAAAAACAATGAATACGTGGATATGTTCCTCATTATGGATAGTGTTATTAATCTGCAAACGTTGCTTCGAGATTATATGCGCGACGCTCTTCCTTGCGGGCTCATTCTGGACCCAAGTACTCGGGTGATTGCAAGTCAGGTGGTCGGTTTAAGTAAAAAAAAGTGTGGACAACATTACGAGAAAATCACGTTCAACCCGTCCAAGCACTACTGTCCAAAGACTTCTTGGGCGGTGACAACTTACTTAATACAGGACCGTATTCGACACACTATATGAATGTAAGTTCCTTATTTTTTAGTATTTTAAAAAAAGTTATTTTAAAAGTTGTTTATTTTAATGAGTTCTATATACAGTTTAAAAAAAGTGTCAATCAATAGGAATTACCCTGTATACTTTCGAAATCTATAATCAACAGTCAATGTGACTATGGATCTGCGCGCGGTAAACGGTGGGGGAGTGGGTCGCCTACCGCCGGTTGAGGTTGCGAAAACCAGCAACTTACTATAAATAATACAAAATTGGTCAGTTGCACAGTTGCTACAGTTGAAACTCGCATCTGTAGTTGCTGCATCTGCGCAGTTTCTCAAAATGATATGAAAATCGTAAAAATATCTAGTTGCGAGTTGCCGGTTGCCGCAACAAGAAGCTGAAAGTTGCTACGTGTGCAAAGCGCCTTAATTGGTGTTATTGTTGACTGCAACTGCTTAGGAAATCCCCTGCAGTTGAATCTATCTGCTTCAGAGATATATAAATTTGGACATATTTAAAATAGATCCCTCCAAACATACAGTGATCGGCATAAATTTAAACAGATACTGGAAATAAGTGCTAAAATTGTAAAACAACAAAAAAAATCTAACTTCCTTACATCACAGAAAAAAAAAGTATAATCTTTAATTCTGCTGTCAAATGTAAATTTTCGTTTTTTTTTAAACAATAAAAAAACGTACGTTATTCGTAATCCGAAGGCGTAGAAAAGCCTCATCAATTTTTATTTTTATTTTCAGTACAAATTCCGACTTAGATCTCGGAATTCCGACTTATATCTCGAATCCGACTTATATATCGGAATTCCGACTTAGATCTCGGAATTCCGATTTATATTTCGGAATTCCGACTTAGAGATCTAAGTCAAGATTCGGAGATTTAAGTCGGAATTCCGTGCTAAGGGTCAAAATTTCGAGATATAAGTCGGAATTCCAAGATATAAGTCAAAATTCCCAGATCTAAGTCGGAATTTGTACTGAAAAGAAAAAATAAAAATTGGTGTGATCCTTCTACGCCTCCGCAGTTAAATAAGATTTTTTTTTACTTTTAAATGGACGCCATTTACAATGGGTTGGCAGATTCAGCACAAAATTTATAAGCGTACTGTATGAGGTAAGAGCTTTTAAATGCCAACGACGTCATAACTTTGACGCCTGTCAATAAATAAACAAATAAATTGCGTCAAAATGTGGACAAGAAGTTGACAAGTACTTACGAACGTTTTTCCGAAAAATTCAAGATAACCCAGTTATTAGGGGTAGTCCAGAGTTTATTCCCCCACTGTATACAGGGTGATTTCTTAGTTGACGCTTTTTTTAACTGTATATAGAAAAAAAACTTTTTTAATTAACTTTTTTCAAAATACTGAGAAATAAGGAACTTACAGTCATTTAGTGTTTCGAATACAAGTAAGTTGTCACCACCCAGAAAGTCTTCTGGCTGTAGTGCTTGGACTCGTTAAACGTGATTTTCCCGCATGCAATCTCGAAACAACGGTCGCAGATTAACAACAGTCTTCATAAATGGGGAACATATCCACGTATTCATTGTTTTTGGATTGTACCATTGTTGCGATTAAACAATGATTTTAAATTAAAATTAATTAAAATTAACCGCCGCCTCGTCCAGTTAAAGCAATGCGACTGATTAATGTGATAAACAAGACAAAAAAAACAAACGTAAATAAGAAATAAACTATCTTTTTATGCTCAGACACGCAATAGACATATTTTCAAATAAATTTATGTAGCTTTGGTATTTTTGGGGTTTTGAAAAAATGTATTTAAAAAAGTTGCTTATTTTAACGAGTTTTATACACAGTTAAAAAAAGCCTCAACTTAGGAATTACCCTGTATACTATGTATATGTATGGTAAACTATATTAAAGGCTTAGTAGTTAAGGTGAAGCGATGATATTACAGCACTTATTCTTACCCAGAGTCCATATTTACATTTATTACAAATAAATTAAACAAAAGTTACAGATTTCACGTTTGGCAAAAGTACAATTTAAAAAAAGCCTTATTTTTGTCCTAAATTTTTACCTACTAACCAGTGACATAAAGTTAACGTTTATTATTTTAAAAGGTTAAAATTTTTAAACAAATAATATAATAAATATACATACTTTCAGCACTACAAGGCTTCTCGCCAAACCACAAGATTACCAGTTTCGCGGAGGCTAAAGGCCTGGACGCGATCAACGAGCGCATGCCCCCGCGCAAGGACGCGCCGCCTTCGCCCGCTGTAGAAGAACCTGCGCAGTCACAGGATCACAACCACACGCCGCAGGCCAACGCGCACTCGTGAGCTGCGCAGCGGGAACTCGCCTAGGGCGCGGCCATGGCTGCTCCTCGGCTTTATGCCAACTGCAGGTATAATTTATAAAATAAAATGTTTAAAATATTTAGCACCTATAGCAAATAATTTAAAAATATATAAAAGCTTTTTATTTAAAGCATTTATTTTTTAAATGTTGTATGTAATGCTCTTATAACGTTTAAATAACCTATAAAAATGGTAAAAGTTTGGTCAAAATTGTATACTTTGCTTCAGCCCGTGCTTTTAAGCATCCTTTGAAATAATAGGTTGTTATACCTTGGGGTAAAGCAGCAAGATCAGTAATAGTTTTAGATGACTGTGTACATAAATATTTTTTTAAATATATAATATATATAATATATATATATATATATATATATATATATATATATATATATATATATATATATATATATATATATATATATATATATATTCGGGTTTGTAGAAAGCCCGTTTGCTACCTTTTCTTAAAGGTTTCAAAACGATTTAACAATGTTTACGTTATCGTTTATAGACCAAGCCTTATTTATTTTGATTACGGTTGATGCAAAATAACTTATTTGGGCGCTCTTAACAATTTGAACATTTTTTTTTTCATTTGTATAAACAAAAAAAAAAGTTATTTAAACAAATAAAACATTAATCTGAAGTTATTTTATTAGAAAAATGTAAAGTAATATTCTCATTATAAATTCCTAGAAATAGGTAATTTGTTTATAATCAGAAAAATGTCCATAACTTTAAACTATTGCTAAAAGCACCAAACGATCCGATTTTTATTAAAAAAAGTATTTTAAAAATTAAAAATATATATATAAAAAAATTAAATATCTAAGTCCCCATTCTGTTCTTCGACTCAATGTGCAAAACTATTATTTTTTTTTAACGAAATTAGATTGCAACATTGTTCTGCAAAAAAATTATCAAACCGATTTTAACGAATTTTGGCTTGGTGTTTTATTATAGCATGCAGTTTTTTTTTTGGCTGTATAAGGAAAACCTCAGATAAATCTTAAGAGTCCAAAAAAGTCATGCAAAAAAACTAAGTTTTTTGCCTTTTTTGTTTAGTACTATTTTTCACAAGCGTAATAGTCCATTCGAAAAGCGGGTCCTGGCTGCCCAATTTCGCTGCAAGTGGAGACTACCTTCCGGGTACGTTTTTTGGGTCGCTGATTCCTAATTTCGGCATTACCCCTAAAAATGCAAAAAATACCATTTTTAGGTTTTTTTAACGTAAATCTTATAAAAAACTTATGAAAATGCTCTTTAGGCACCAAAGGAATACTTTCAGGGCAGGTTTTTTGGGTCACTGATTCCGAATATTCGGGGGTCCCGAAACCCTTGAAGTCTGGGAACACCCCTAAAAGGACAAAAACACCCTTTTTAGAAGTTTTTTAAGAATAATCCGATAAAAAATTTATAGAAATTATTTAATATTGATAAAAATTTGTATTCTTCATGACAATATATTAATTTTAGCCTAAATTAAATTTTAGGGTAATTCATTCAGGGTGGAACAACCCCCAATCATTCCTATATCGTACAATTTAAAAAAAATAAACCTGAAAAAATTTTGCTTTTTACCTAAAATTTTGGATAAATAGTCATTTTCAAAAAAGCGAGGGGTACTTATAATCCCTTAGGGGAGGCAAATATTTTTTTGGTCGTAAAATGACTATTTATCTACAATTTATGGCAAGAAGCAAAACATTTTTTGGTTGCCTTTTTTTTAATTGTACGATATTTTGGGATGATTGGGGGTTATTTCACCCCCAATGAATTACCCGAAAATTTAAATTAGGCTCAAATTAATATAATGTCATGACAACTACAATTTTTATCAATAATTAATAATTTCTATAAATTTTTTATAAGATTATTCTTAAAAAAACCTAAAATGGGTGGTTTTTGTTCTGGGAGTATTTTCTAGGTGCTTAAAGATCATTTTTATAAGTTTTTTGTTAAAAAACCTTTAAAAAGGGTGTTTTTTGTATTTTTACGGATGATGTTAGAATTTCCGAGCTGCGGGACCCTAAAATTCGGAATTAGCGATCCAAAAAACGTATTCTGAAGGTAGTCTCCATTGGCAGCGAAATTAAGCACACAGGACCCGCGTTTTGAATGGACTATTATGCTTGTTGCAATTTATAACTAATACTATCTTGCAAGAAATTTTGTAAAGAAATTTTCCAGTTTTCCTATACGACTAATATCTACAAAGTTGTGAGTAATTAAAGTAGAAACAAAATATATTTTTACCATTTTTTCACATTTTGTTTATTTACCAAATGTTCCGAACCTTTTGAAAGAAAGCATATCTGGATTCTTGTTATATGCAGTTTTTCTAAAGGGTTTTAGCAAAAACATGCGTACCACCTCGTGCATCCAACCAAAAACCGATAAGGCTTCGTCTATCAATAAAATTGTTAAAAAATATAATAAAAAAACCAAGTAAATAATCCCTTTTTCAGAAAATCTCGTGATGATTCGGTGCTCCGATCAGTGCAGTGGCTGTTACATCTCCTATATGTTACATCCTTGATATGTTACAAACCACACAACACTATGTCATTGGACGACAGGTTCGATTGCCGAGACTTAAAACAGAAACAAGTAGCTGGTCTGCTTCAAATCTGTCGCGCCCGTACGCGCTACAGTCTCGCTCTTACACACTGCTCTACTGTCCTATTCTTTAAAAATTTAATGCCAACTCACTTTTTATTATGGTGGTCATTTTGTGCTTAACACCTTTTCTCTTTTTCTATGTTAGATTAATCAGATTTATATGGTTGATTTATGTAAGTTTATGTCAAGCATTAAACAATTAAGAGTCATTATAAACCGTTTGTTAGTATATTAGTCTATTCGAGAAGTGTGTTTTCTGCGAAAAATCGTAAGAAGGTTTCGAAAAATATGAGCTGTAGCTCTTTCGACGCGAAATACAAATCTGAGAAAGGCGTTTTTAAGATTTTTTCGGCCAATAAAAAGGCAATTGTTATTAACAAAAAACGAAATAAAAAAATCCATTTAGATTTACAATAACTCAAAACCCATAAGAGATAGCGGAAATTGCAAAAAAGATCCTTGAAGAGGAGGAAACTTCCGATAAAAAAGTCTCAACTTCCGGAGTTCGATCTCCATTATTTACAATTTTAATTTAACGCTGAAAATGGGCCTTCGCGCAACATTTTTGGTTGCGCGTCACACTAAATATTTTTTAGGGTATTAAATATTAATTAAAAAATGTAAAAATTATCGTGTGTTCAGAACACTTGGGAGAATTTATTCCCGTTAAAAATTTATCTTAAAGTTAGTTTTTCAACAAGTTGGACAATTGTCAATTTACAAAATTGTTTCGAACTTTTTTCGCATTGTAAAGCCCTTCTTATATACATAGTTAACAAGATAACGCCATAAAAGTTTTAAAAAATTTAATCCTTTGTAATAATTTTATAAATTTGACAAAAATTGAAAAATCAGAGTAATATTGTCAAAGTTATAAAGTTATTCTAAACTAAGCATTAAAAATGTTTAAACTTTTATGGCGTTATCTTGTTGGGTATTTTTATAAGAAGGGCTCCACGACGCGAAAAATTAATACAATTATTTAAATTTTTTTAATGTACAATGAAGACAGTTCAAAAATTAACTTTAGGGTAAATTTTTAACTGGAATAAATTCTTTGAAGTGTTATAAATACACCATATTTTTTAATTTTTTTAAATTAATATTTAATAAACTAAAAAACAGTATGACGTACTTGATTTTGACGCCGAGCGCGCGACCAAAAACTTCAGCGTTAAATTATAATTATTAATAATAAAGGTAGAACTCCGAGAGTTGGGACTTTTTTATCGGTAATTCTATTCAAGGATCTTCTTACAATTTTGGCTAGCTATCTCTTGTAGTTTTTGAGTTATCATCAAAAATCGAAATGGCTTTTTATTTCGTTTTTTGTTAATAAAATTACAATTTTTATTGGCAGAAAAAATCCTCAAAACGCCTTTCTCAGATTTGCATTTCGTGTCAAATGAGCTATTGCTCATATTTTTCGAAGCCATCTAACTATTTTTTGCAGGAAACAGACTTCTTAACTAGACTATATCAATAAGCTAGAAGCATTATTTTATTGATGTAAATGATGTAAACCAAAACAAACTCTTAAACATCAACTTTTTCTTATTTGGTTTATTTAATTTAAAATGGGAATGTATTCTAGATTTTTCAAATTCTAAATACCTCTTTTATTGGACGTCAATTGCATATGAACTATAGTATAAAGAACAGTTGACATTGGAATAAAGTGCAAAAATTATTTAAACATTAAAATCTTTTAATGAGGTGTCATTTTAAAAGAAAAATATAAAAGAAAAATAAAATAAAGTAACGAAGTTCAATTGCTTTTTATCGACACCATTTTAATCAGTACTAAATACATGTTACTTATGAGTCTGCTAATTAAACCCAGTTGGAGGAAAGAAGCTAGCTATGATGTAAGTTGATTGTGAACACTATATTGTATATAATCAGAAGTAACATAATATTATACAGTTTCCATAAAAAGGTAATAAATGTTTTCTATGCTTGATATCAACATACTTAAAACAACAAAATACCTTATTAGACAGCCATATTTTAAATATGGGGTCTTTAGGCTTACATTCCATAAATCTCGAACTTTCTTTTTCAATTAACGCACTTTGTATTAGATATTATAACATAAATGTTACTGTTGCAAACATGTAATGTAAAAATAGAGACCACTACCTGTAGAGCCTGTAGTAGTGAATAATATTTTAAACTAAAATATTATTTTAAACAAGTTGTACTTTGCACCTGATATTTTTGAAGAACTACTTATAAAAATGCAAATATTTTTGTAATTCTATTACTAAAACAGAGCACTGATTTTGCCTCTGTTGTTCTTGTAATGTCAATGACAGATATAACTTCACAGTAAAATCAACATTTCTTTTAGCTACTTTCATATTTTAGAGTTTTTCACTTTAGAAAAAAAATAGTACAAATTTTTAAAGCTGTAAGTAGTTTTCCAAAATGCTTGCAAAGTAGTTTTAATATGACAATTTAAAAGCATTAAGTATTTTGCCATACTAATACTCTTCTAACATACTGTATCTCGTTGAAACAAAAATAACATTTTCAAAACCTTAATGAAAGAATAATAAACGTTATTTTGATGAAATTTTCTTTTATAAAACTTAATTTTTAAAAATAACCCAAATTATTTTTAATTTAAAAATAATTTTTATTTAATATGTACAAGGCTTTCGTTTCTATTTTGATTTCTACTTAGAAAATTTATTTAAAGAGATATTTTTTTATATTATACTATGACTTGGGTTCGGGGAAAAGCTGACAATTAAGCAGTAACATTGTTTTTAACATGCCTGAATGTTTTTATTAAAATACAACAAAAAGGTTTCGTCATTAACAATTCCTCATAAACAATATACTTACTAGGCAGTGATTTTTGTTCGCCGTCAGGACTAGGATTCTGTAAAAATATAAGCAAAATAAGGATCACATGTCCTTGTTGCCCTTAAAGGTATCTCATAAGTTTGTCACTGTTTTGAAAGTGATAGAGAAAAGGAATGTCAACAAAGAACCCCGCACAAACCTTATGGGAATTGGCTCCCGGTAAAATTGGCTGAAATTCGGATATGTTGTTTGTTTCGGCATCCTGAACAAAAGTCTCAATGGACACAAAGCTCAATTTTGCTTATTTTGGTTCCTACGGAGCTCCAAAGTTTTTCAAAAGTTTAGTATTTGCTGCGTTAACAAAAAGTACCCTCTTATGTTTTTGCGGTCGCTGCATTCAAATCCAATGCCAATATGATAATATTGACAGTTGACAGCTGTCAACTAGCTGCCAAACAACAAGCAATAATGGAAATTGATAAAATATTCTTGTAAATATATATTTTTGAGGTTGCTGAGTTCAAAACTGATATTAAAAAATCGATATTGACAGTTGACAGCTGTCAACTAGCTGCCAAACAACAAGCAATAATGATCATTGATAAAATCCTCTTGTAAATATATATTTTTGAGGTTGCTGAGTTCAAAACTGATATTAAAAAATCGATATTGACAGCTGTCAACTGTCAATATCAATTTTTTAATATCAATTTTGAATTCAGCAACCTCAAAAATATATATTTAAATGAGGATTTTATCAATTTTTATTATTGCTTGTTGTTTGGCAGCTAATTGACAGCTATTAACTGTCAATATTCTCATATTGGCATTGGATTTAAATCCAGCGACCTAAAAACATAAAAGGGTACTTTTTGTTAACGCAGCAAATACTAAACTTTCGAAGAGATTACCCTTTTAAGGAGACAATAATGGTAAATCCGTGGAGCTTTGGAGCTCCGTAGGAGCCAAAATGAGCAAAATGGAGCTTTGTGCCCATTGAGACTTTTGTTCAGGATGCCGAAACGAACAACATATCCAAATTTCAGCCAATTTGACCGGGACCAATCCTCATAAGGTTTGTGCGGGGTTCTTTGCTTACAGAATCGAACCCGAGCTGATATTCTGTAAGAATAAAAAGAAAGAGTAAGTCATAATGAGGATCACATGTCCCTGTTTCCCTAAAAGGTAACTCATAAGTTTGTCACTGTTTCAAAACAGAAAAAGAAAAGGAATGTCAAAAAATTTGCTTACAGGATCGGGCCCTTGGTAACTTTTACGAACTTCCCTAGGTATGAATCAAAATATAAACAAAAAGCCTGTATAGTTTTTGCATAATTAGAAAAATGCTTTTAACTTGTCAAAAGAAATAAATTGTATAATATGTCAGTCAGCAGTGTGAAACAGCGAGCTGGCCTTGGCTGTACGCACGTGTTGAGTGATATAAGCGTGCCATAGACCTCCTGTCGCCTCAACTTCGTGTTCATCCGTCGTTCTTCGCGCCATACTCGTTTCTATTGTGTGTTAATTTAAAGATATTGCTTTAACTATTAATTTATTGAGTCTGATAACAAACTACTTCTTGATCTTGTACCAAGGCAAAAGCTCAAAAGCATATTTTTAAAAGTGAATACTGAGGTGTACCCAGAACATGATAAATTCATAAAGTTAAATTAGCATATTTGCTTAACTTTTCTAACTTTTGGACACAGACCGGCATAAAATTTTTAAAAATACATATTTTGCTGTTAATTAAAACTGTGCTGTCAGAAAAATTAAAAGGTCTGGATAGTAACCAAAGACAACTTTTAAATTCCTCGTCAAACTCCTTCTCTGTATAGTATTTTTTAAGATATAAGAAAATGACTAGACATATCGATTATCTCCGACTGCAATAAAAATCCTCGAAAGTGATCCTTTATGGCCATGCCAACAGAGGTGAGAATAGTTCAGGTCCGTACTTTACCCTATACGTTTAGATATAACCTGGGGCAAATAGGACATCATGAATACTTATATATTATTCCAGTGAGGTAGAAATACGACCCTGTACGGTCGGGTGCGATAATTAGGTCAACCTACCCTAATAGTACCATAAAATGCTAATTTCGAGGGTTTTTACTGCACTCAGAAGCAGTCGAGACTTTTAGTCATTTTCTTATATCTTGAAAAATACTATACCAATATAGCTTTGGTACTTTTAAAGATATGCATTTTTCTAATATAACGATAAAAGATAAAAAGTTGCTATGAAAAAATTTTTTAGTTATTTGTAGTAATTTATTATCAGATAATGTATGGACAGTTATAAAATTCTGATTGTGCGAAACTACGTACATTTCTCTCTATTAATATTAAAAAACACGTAATTCTTTAATTAACACCAAACACATCTTTGCTACGAGTTGTACTTATTGTTTTTTTGATTGTACAAATTGTGTTATACTATTATATGGTTAATATTAAAATTTTTCCTCTTCGTCTGAGAAAGACGTTTCGATTTAAAGAAATATGTATATAAGTGTACAAAATATGTGTTATTCAGTAAATGTTTATTCACTTTTAAATGAATAATGAATCTCTTTCAGCACCATTGTTTAAACTTGTTAGTAAATTAACTTAAAAAAACTTTTTTCTCAGGCTAAGAGCTCGTATGAATGTTAAAAATGATTTTTTTGTTGTATGATCGAGTGTTAAATTATGTATCTAATAATCTAATTCTGTAAATTTTCTCTATAATATATTATATACAAATTAATATAAAGGTATAGTTAATTATTAGGTAATATCTCAAAACCAACTATCGGATTAAACTTAGAAAAATATCAAAAAATTTCATATGGCGTCCCTTAACTTTTATACAAAATATAAATTTTGCTTACTGGCATTTAATGTGGTTTAAATATATATAGCTACCAGGATTCAATTCATACTAATAATAAAGTCATATTAAAACTTCTAAAACATACTTTATAATCAAAATTGGTTAAACGTAGGATATATTTTCCAGTTTGTCTAAAACCAATAAATGTCTAAGGGTTGTTCAATCTAACAATACTGTCTTAAACTGAAAAGCAATCTTAAAAACCCCTTTAGTCGAACGAAACATCTCGACTTGAGCGTTTTTAGAACTCCCAAAGCTTTACAAAGGGGTTAAGCCTTAAGAAAAAGTAATGTCTGGCACATATATTTTGGGTACCAAGTACTACTAGAACGCTGACAATCATGATTAACCACGAAAACCAAAACACCAATTTGGCAGGGGCCATGTTAAGTTTTTTTTTTGGAAAAACCCTCAGACAACGTCAACAAGAGAATATTATTGGTGGCTTCGAAAATGCCGATAATTTGAAGTTTATAAGTGAAATTTACTAAATATATATATTTCAAAACTTTGTACATAAGAAGTCTTTATATACAGTAGCTCTTACTTGGTTTTCGCCTTTATATAAGCGTGTATTTCACCGAGGACCACCATATTTTTGAGTCTGTGCGCCGCATAATATACCCTAGGTAAGTTGTGGATAAAGACCTGATCTTAACGAACTTTTGGAAATAAAAAGCGTTTTTATTGTTAACTGATATTCATTTTGTTAAATTCATAATAATTTATCAAAAGCATATTGTTTAGCATTGCTTTGGCAAAAAAATAACATTTCTTCAAAAGATTTAAAGCTATCAAATGAAAATGGCAAACAATTAGAGAGCGGGAGCCCGAGAATGCCAGACTTCGTCATAGTATAAAACCTAAAAGTATTTCGGCGAAATGAACCTAACAGGGGTAGGAACGATTGGCTACTAAAAAGTTCGGATCATTGTGGCTTTGGCATCAACTGCAAGATGTAAACCATATTATTATATTGTGTAAATGGTCATAACTTATCATAAACACCTACATGTTTCTTCTACACGTAGCCAGTCATAAATATGTAGGTAATATATAGACTAAAAACTTGGTTTTTATTTCTAAAAAGTTCCTAAATGATTTGAACTTCATTCACAACCTGATAATTTACAATGGAGTAAAGATGGGTAATATGCTTAAAAATTGGCCGTTTTAGTAAAAAAGTGAGACATTAATATATGACGAAAGCGAGATTAGGATAAATTAAGGGCAAACTTATTGGTTTTTAATTTAAAAACTCATATTAATTAAGCGTAGTTTTAGGGTGTGGGCCAACGTGAAATCACCTTAATCAGTGTTATATCACATAAGGATAAACTAATTCTAAAACTGTTTTAATATAAAACAATATCTTTTTATTTTTAAAATTGTAGAGGTGGTATTAAAGTTTAGGGCATCTTTTCAAATCTTATATATTTTGGAATGTGTTATACTAATCACTACTCGGTTTCACAAGGATTTAGTCATACCAACTAGTCATGTAGCAAACTACCTCCAATATGTATATAAACGTTTAGAAACGTTTGTGTCTTTTTATTCTACTGAAAACTTAACTTACAAACTCAGTGTTTTAAATAACATTAAAGAAGAGTATACCGTTATAATCTGTAAGTGAAAATAACTGTTAACAACCCATCTACCCTAAAAAACCTTCAAAGTCGAAATTGATTCAAATTTAACACGACTATCTTGATACATTTTAAAATTGAATCATGCTTATTTAGTTATTTTCCTACATATAGGATTATGTAGGGAAAAGTTCCTTTTACGCACTGGGGTGAGTAACGTTGTTTGATGGTTCTAATCTTTTGGGAATGAAACTAAAGACTTGATAAGTTCTTTTTCTGTTGAATTGATGGAAGTGATCGAAAGACTTTAATATAGCTAAGTTTTAACGAGAGCAAATCATAAGTTAAAAACTAATTTTTTTAAAGCCATACATTTCTGGCTGACACTTGCATATCTTAAATGCTTCTACCAGTACATAAGAGATTTATTGTTCTTTGCTAGTGTCTTGAGCAGCAGGGATACCATAGGCACATTTGGAAACTACCAGAAATACCTATATTCACTTGTGACATATATAAGCTTTCTTTCTTAAATGGGGTAAGATCTACCCAAATTTAGTAAATTTCGATCACACATTTTCATGCTTTAAATTTATAGTTTTTCCAAGAAACCAGAAAAAAGTGTAACTTATCGGAAATATGTCACTCCAATATCTCAAACAGTGTACCTGGAATCCACCCAGAGTTGCAATATTAAAAATATCTTAAGTCGATTAAACAGGGTGGTAAATACAATTTTGGATCACTATTTACTGGTCCAAAATTGTATTTACCGCTCGCATAAACGCGACTTCTGGTCATTATTAAGGCGGCGACTGACTGGTAACTAAACGTTGCAATGTAACATGTAACACATCGAGCATTACACGCAGTGAATACAAAAAGCTGAGCCGTTCGCGGCGAGCAGTCGCGCTCGCGCTGCCCATCGGGTTGTCTTTTTTTCGCGAATCTTTTAGAAGTTTTTGGCGCTAGACAATCAGTGAATCAGTTTGTTCGTTGCGAGCGTATGGAAAAGTCGCGTTTTTTCTTATTTTATTATTTAAATAATATTCATTTTCTGAGGTTTGTGTGAATCAGGATGCAGTGAGATCGTGAGAAAAAACTGCTTTTTATTGACAAATATAGAAAAAGAGCGAATCTTTGGAATCCTTGTCATATGGATTATTTAAACAAATTTTTAAAAACATGACGCATGGAAGGAACTGGCGTATGAAAGGGGGATAGATTTAAAAGAATGTAAAAAAATTTAACATCCTACTGGCGTCGCTTATAAAAAAGAAAGCTAAAATGAAGGAAAGCAGCGAAAGTTACTGTCACTGTTAACGCCTTTCTAAAGGAAGTGTCTGCTTTGGCCACTTTTGGCCCGATTAAGTTAACCAACGGTTCAAAATATGTTGCACTCATTCGCACGATGTTTTTATATTGGCCTGTGAATTCTTGATTTTTGAGAATGCTTAATAAAGTCTGTCCACCTTTTTGTTGTCAACTTCTCTACAAATTCGTTACCTAAACTTGTTTTTTCTTTTTTATTGTTTTTAAATAACAGTAGCGTACTAGCAGAAATGTAAACGCGATCTCCATGTCTGACATTTTCGACGACAGTGTGAAACGAATGGTGGATCACTTGTGAACCGAGCATTCAAACGCGAGCATCCGCTACCATGTGGTGATGAACTAAACGGGTTGCTAAAATGTAATGCTCGTAGCGTTTATTACATTACAACGTTCGGTTACAAGTCGGTCGCCTCCTTTAGTTTTCTATGCTCGACCAGATCTTTACCCTTCGTGATGTCATTAAAACAACAACCCAGTTTAAGGATGTATGAATAGAAAATTTAAAAAGATAATGCAGAGTATCAAAAAACTTTTGCGTTTTTCAAAGAAGGTAAAAAGTTTACCTTAAAGAAATAAACATCATTTAGAAAAGGTGATTAGATGACATATTCTAAATATATCTATTATTTAAAGTCTATTGTAGATTGTGACCTTTAGTTGTGTCCTGACTGAATACATTTATTACACGGAATTTCGTGGTTTCTTTTCAGTTAAGATTTCGATATATCGGAATTGCAGATTCATTTTATAATGTTACATGTATTTTTCTTTGGCAGATCAGTGTGCGTTGCCTTATATCGAGATCTAAGAACGCTGGACAGCCGGCAAATTTCGTATGATCAACTTTCCTCTAATAAAAACAGACATTTTGAATTGATGATCATAATAGCACTGTCGCAAATCAATAAATGTTGCCGACTGTAAGGCGAACTTAAGCTTTTTATTTGTTGCTGTTGTACCGAAATGTAAATGTTGAACATTTTCCCACTATACACTTGGGCCTTCTCAGGTCTAGCGATTATTTGTGATAGCTATCCTTCATTTTGAATAGCTTACCGTAATATTTTCTTTATATTACAACAGGTTTGATACTTGTGGAAGTAAAATACACTAATGTAATACAGCAAACTAATAAAGGACAGGTGATCATTCAGTCGCTTACGTAATGAATACCAACAATAATTAAATTATATGTGTAGCTTCATGGAGAAATCACAAAAAAACTTAAGTTGGAAACAATTGAAAAAAAAGGAAAAATGTTTGATTTTATGTTCTGCTCTAAAATGGTTCCTACAGTAGGGAAGACGAAGAGAGATCGTTCTTCACCCATCACCCATTCACCCGGATGAAACCCATTTTTTTGTTAATCTTACACATAAACAAATGCATTTTGACTATATTGCCTATCAAAATATGGTCAAGACTATTTTTAATTAAATTAACTTTAATCAACTTTTTTTTAAACTTTGACTACGTGATAACTAAATAAATTTTGTATAGATCGAAATTTTAAACCGTACAAAATATGCCTAGCTGGTCTTGCCCGCTCATTTTTAGTCAAGACTATACGGCAAGCAAGTGCAAACAGGTAAGTTTTTATAAGTAACTATTATAATTTGAGAATAAAGATGATTCAATATAAAACGCGTTGTGATGTGTGAAGTGATCTATTGTCAAGCTTTGAAGTTTATAATGTCACTAAAAATTAAATTAAAAAAATGGATAAAAAGTGTTTTATGTGTTACCAAAAAAATCTGTTATTGATTTTAATGATGAGACATTTAAAAACTGCTCGTTAATGTTGAATTTTCGGAAGCAAAGAAATTTACAAGCTCTGTCTTTCACTGTTCTACATAAACCGATGTTGCGCACTCTCTCTGATTTGACGAATACGCCGGGCGCAGCGACAGACTTTGTCTTCCTCTACCACACTACTTGTCGGGCGAGTCGCTATCTCTCCCTCGCGCGCAACTGCGTTATAAACTTCAAAGCTTGACAATAGGTCACTTGAACATTTTTTCGCTGGCAAGAGTATATCCAACGCGTTTTATATTTAATTATCTTTATTCTCTAATTATAATAGTCACTTATAAAAACTTACCTGTTTGCACCTGCTTGCCAGATGGTTTTGACTAAAAATGATCGGGCAAGACCAGCTAGGCATGTTTTGTACGGTTTAAAATTTCGATCTATACAAAATTGATTTAGTTATCACATAGTCAAAGTTAAAAAAAAATGTTGATTAAAGTTAATTTAACTAAAAATAGTCTTGACCATATTTTCATAGGCAATATAGTCAAAATGCATTTGCTTATGTGTAAGATTAACAAAAAAAATGGGTTTCTTTCGGTTAACAGATGGGTGAAAAACGATCTCTCTTTGGCTTTAGACTACTAAATCTAGGAAAGTGCAATGATGTATTATTGGTATATCAAATAGACAACTCCTTTTCTTTACCACAACGACCCCAGTTTTAAAATTTTTAAAACTATTAGAAAAAATAACAGTAAAAATGATTTACCTTCAGAACGAAGAAAGAATAGTAAAAAATAATGTAATATCATTCGGTATGAAAGTAAAAACTTTAGTGTATTTTTCTTCGCAAATTACAGTATAGCATAAAGAAAATAATACATCTTTTGAAAGTAATACATAACGTTGAAAAAAAATGTATAAATATATCTATATGCCTTTATACTTCCTACTCCTACCTAATATAATTATGCACTGAAGTATTGGGATGTTAGACTTTTAATACTTTAGTACTATCACAGTGCCACTTTGGTTGGCCGTTTTTAACATTAATATTAGTACTGGAAGTCCAGATAAGCAACTAACGAAAATATGGTGAGAGAGGCGTAAATAAAATGTTTTGAATATCAAATGCAATTTTAGTGTTAAAAGAATTTTTTGTTTTGCAAGATTAACTTTTTATTTAACATTATAAACATCTTAAACTTCTCATAGCTATGTATTTTTCGAAATGTCATCTATAATTGAGCTTATAAAATAAAGCTGACAATGTCCTTTTATGTATATCTTTGAGTAACTGTACATTACTTAATACTTAGGTCCAATTTAAAACTTGCAATGGTAGGAACCTGCGCCGCGTGCTGTCAGACTGCTGTACGTAACACAGCATAAGCGGCTGCGCAACTACTATAAGAGCGTTTTATCACTTTTTAGTAAAGCTTCTTTGAAACTAATCTTATAATTTCGAAAAAAACGCGGTTTTCGTATAGGTGTACAGGGTGTTCAAAAATGCATGACCAAATTTGGGTGTTTTCATTAAAATAATTTTTATAAATATGGGTCTAAATTACATAGTTTTCAAGATACAGGATCTTACACTTTATAAAAAATATATTTTTTATAAAGTATAATAATTTATTGGCTTAAATACCCTGTAGCCGATTTTCTTGAAATTTTTTTGTGTTATTTCTAGTAATAAGGGCATAATTAAGACCCAATTAAAGTAAAACTATTAAATCCAGTAGCGTCTTAGAGGACATCTTATCGAAAATAATTGTGAAAAAAATGTATGCCACTGACTTTTTCGCAAGTTTTATATATATTTTTTTAGATTGTGACAAAAAATACAGCTTTTTTGTCTTTTGATTTTTTCCTATCTTGCTTCGTTTTCGAAAAACATAATTAAAACCAATTCATTGCAAGACTCTGGACCCCATTAATAGATAATTCTAGTTGCAAATTGAAATTTAATTTTCCTAAGTTTCTTTTAATAAAGTCCAGAGGTTTTGCAATGAATGGGTTTTAATTTTCTTCTGAAAACGCAGCAAGATAAGAAAAAATATCAGGAGACAAAAAGGTTGTATTTATAAAAAAGATATCTTGTTTATCTAAAAAAAAGATGTCCCCTGAGGCTCTTCTGGACTTTAAAATTTTAATTTATTAAGGCCAAAATTAGGCTCATCAGAAATAACATTGAAAAATTTCAAGAAAGTCGGCTACAAGGGTATTTAGGATAATTACAAAAACATTTTTTAACTTTACCTCTTAGAAACTGCATTTTCGGACCCATATTTATAAAAACTTATTTTATATTTTTCCTTGAGGAATCCCCTCCTGAAATTTGACCGTGCATTTTTTGAACACCCTGTACAGGTTTAGTAGTTTTTCAGCCATATGTCCAATCTATTAGCCTTGTTAACTAACCGTACTGCAGTTATACAGCTTGTCCTGTGCATGTTGGAAACATAAGGAAAGGTATTTTTAGTATAAGATTTGGATAAAAAAAATCTTTTTGCCATGTTTCAAAACCAAACATCCTTTTGAAAATGATTTTTAAATTCTCCCAAAAGTAAGTAGGAACCTTTTTTTAAACATTAAAACGTTTATTGGGAAAGTGATTTTGTAAGATTATAATGCTATTATTAAATACATTAAAACATGGGTTGACTGTAATATATTTGATAATATTATTTTGTGTAAAACATCGTTCCCACATAAAATTGTTTTCTATTTATGTAAAATAAAGGTATCGAACTCTTTGGCATTCAAAGTTTTTGTATCTCCCCTGCATAGCAACGTTTTCCTATGTTTTTAATATTTTGTAAAATAAAGAAACTTTTAGAAAAAATTGCAGCACGTTTCAAAAAACATACCAACTTTTATCGGAAATAAAATGTTCAGGGAAATTACTGTTTGCATAGCGACTTCTAAGCTTCTAGACCCCACTGTATATGATGTGTTATTAAGTAAAAGAACAAACAAATTAGCTTAATAACGTCTTTCGTCATATCATCAAAAATATCCATTTTTATTAACTAAGTGTAAGAGCTTTAATAATTCTTAAGCATTCAACACCAAACGTATTTGTTTCGCTTGTATGTTTCCTAAAATCAAAGTTTGTAACTTTATTCAAAGGAAAATAAATATACAGGGTGTCCGGAAATACCGTTCGAATTATTCTAGGGGAACAGTTTTTCCGGACAACCGTATAAAATTAATGAAGTGTGACACAATAAATAAAGCATGGTACTATTTTTTGTGAGAAATTACAAAAGAAAACCGAATTATATCACACAAAATATACGCAGACTAGAGACGTCAATGGCCCCAGAATTTAACGTATTTGCTATTTTTTTTTCTTTGGAAATATGATTATTAATGAATTCATCTTAGAATTGCATTTGATATTCATAGTGCATATAAAAGTACCTTTAAGTTAAAATCGTAAAAAGCCTTAATGTGAATTTCCAGTACAGTTTAGGATTAGCTAAATGTTTTTAAATAATTGAATATACATTATATACATATTATAAAAAAAAACGCGTTGATATAATTCATATCAATCGAATTGTGCAATTTACAATGGAAAAATCTTCTAAAGGTTATGCATGTTACATTTGACAGTTGTTTATCTGTGATCCCTTTGAGTTAACTTTTACTTCTTAACGATATTCTAGCATTACAGATGGGTTCGATTTTTGTGTAGTTAATAAACATCAATTATATATTTTTTTATTTATTTTTGTGTTCTTACTGAATTATAATTAGTAATAAAGAACATTCTCATATTGTGTACGTGTCACAAATATTACTTTTCAATTTTTTCAATAAAGGTAAGTCTGGTTAAACTAAACAGTTTGTTTTATTAAGTACACCAATATCCTTTTTTTGCTATAATAAAATACAAAAAATAAAATGTTTAAGAAATGTCTTGCTATGCATATCCATGACAAAAAAAAATGTTAGTGTGCATCTTCTAGCTCTTTTTCTTATACAGGGTGTAAAAAGTATGATGCTCACGATTTTAATGAGCGATAGTGGAGCTCAAAACAAGTCGAAAAGTTTATATAAAAAGGCGCGTTTACAACAAAACAAAGTTGACAACTGAAAGTCGACAACAAATTGTTTGTAGAAAACTAAAAGTTGCTTTTCTTAAATTAAAGCAACAAGTGGAATATTTTTTGTAGAAAACTAAAAGTTGCTCTTCTCACATTTATAGAAACAAGTGAAAAACTTGTTGCCAAAGAATTAGCGCGAAAGGTTTAAGCCGGAGTCTCATGCATCCGATTTCCGACGATCCGATCATCCGAAAGTATTTTGATTGGTCAGAACATGTGGCGCCACAATGTTCTCCAGTTCTCCACTAGTTGCCTACAAGTTGCTTATGCAAAGCGTGCAGCAACAAATCTTCCACTTTTAGTTGTCAACTTTTTTTGATCTTTTAAAAAGGCTCGTTTACACCAAAGTTGACAACTAAAAGTTGACAAAAGATTGTTTGTAGAAAACTAAAAGTTGTCAACAAAAAGTTGCACTTCTCAAATTAGAGCAACAAGTGGAAGATTTTTTGTAGAAACCAAAAAGTGGCTCTTCTTAAATTTAGAGAAACAAGTGGAAAACTTGTTGCCAAAAAATAGGCGCGAAAGATTTAGGTATAGTAGTTCTCCACTAGTTTTCTACAAGTTACTTGCCCAAAGCGCGAAGCAACAAATCTTTCACTTTTAGTTGTCAACTTTCTTTGATCTTTACCGACACTCCGCGGGAAACTAAAATTAAGTGGAAGATTTGTCTCTGCACAAGTGGAAGACAGAAAAAGTTACTGTATTTTGTAGAAAAAGCAACAAATTGCCGCAACTTGTGGAAAACTTAGTGGAAGACTTTGGTGTAAACGCGACGACACTCCGGGGAAAACAAAATTTAGTGGAAGACAGAAAAAGTTGCTGTATTTTGTAGAAAAAGCAACAAATTGCCGCAACTTGTGGAAAACTTAGTGGAAGACTTTGGTGTAAACGCGGCTTAACAAATGTGTCAAAACTTGATAGATTTTTGTCTAAACGAGGTCGAAGTTATGAACTTTGAAAGCAGTTATTTCTGCAAAATTAAACAACTGGAAACTTTTCCCTTAATCGCTTATCAGTAGATTCATTTGCTAATAAAATAAACTAAGTTTTAAATGTAGACTACAGATAATATAAAAAAAAAATTCAATAATTTTTCTTCCAGTTAAAAGTTTAAAAAACAATCGGCAACAGAGCTACCCAAAAACCTTGCGTGTGAAATAAAGTTAGTGGTATACAATTGTGCTCACCGGCCCGGCCGCGATGGGAAACAAAAAAAAATGGCTGATAAGTGGTGTTACCCAAACCTAAATAGTCCACTGAAAACTACGGTAAAAGGTCGGGAAACGCTGGACTTGACGAGACCACTTGTCCCTTATGTATTTTGGGGAGCTGATTACGAAAATGGGGGTTAGAACTTGCAGCAATGGTCGGAACACCCCTAAAATGGCAAAAAACGCCCCTAAATAGGGGTGGGTTTTGGAAAAAATTGACATTTCGCAAACTAAGCCATCTTATATGTTTTTGGGTGGCTGATTTCGAAAATCGGGGTGTCGAGACTAAAAAATTTGTGTTACACCCCACATGCAAGAAACACCCCTTCCAAGGGGTGGGTTCTAGAAAAAATTGACGTTTTGCAAACTAAGTCATCTTATATGTTTTTTGGGTGTTACACCCCCCACATGCGAAAAACACCCCTTCAAAGGGGTGGATTTTCGAAAAAATTGACGTTTCGCAAACTAAGCCACCTTATGTTTTTTGGGTCGCTGATTTCGAAAATTGAGGTGTCGAGACTGGAAAATTTGTGTTACACCCCCCACATGCAAGAAACACCCCTCCCAAGGCGTGGGTTTTGTTAAAAAATGAAATATAAAATTCAAAATCTAAAAATGGAATATATTTTTATTAATAAATATGAAATATGAGAAGTATAAAACCTTTTAAAAAATATCACTATTCAGTTGTATTCAATTCTAGTCTTGGTATTTGCATGCAAAAGTAATTTCTTCATCGTCGTCAAGTTCTGTTGTTGTTTCGTCCCAATCAACTTCGGAATTTATCTGTGAATCGCAAAAATCACTCGTATCCCATTGATTTTCAGTTTCCTGAATCAATATTTCTGGCTTAAGCTCTAACTCAATTTCCTCTTCAAGGTCTTCGTCTTCATCAAAGTCTTGGATAATCGACGTTTTTTCGCTATTCTCGCAGTCTTTGCCTTTACATCCTTTGCAGAAAACATTAAGATGGCTTAGTTTGCGAAACGTCAATTTTTCCCAAAACCCACACACAATTTTTCAGTCTCGACACCCCGATTTTCGAAATCAGCTACCCAAAAAACATATAAATTGGCTTAGTTTGCGAAATGTCAATTTTTTCCAAAACCCACCCCTATTTAGGGGCGTTTTTTGCAATTTTAGGGGTGTTCCGACGATTGCTGCAAGTTCTAACACCCATTTTCGTAATCAGCGCCTCGAAATACATAAGAGACAAGTGGTCTCGTCAAGTCCAGCGTTTCCCGACCTTTTACCGTAATTTTCAATGGACTAAAGTACCCTTGTCTTAACAAGACATTTTTTAGATAAATATAACTAATTACGGCTCTATTCAGATATAAAAGGGCTTTAGCGCATAAGAGGGGGTAATCGGCCTTTTCACTTTTTGAAATTTTACCCACCTAGGCTTGTTGAGAATAAAAAGACGTGCTTTTTCCCTTTTATTGAATCATGATTTTTGGTTTTTTTCGAGTATCAGTAGTCCAGGGCATTTAGATGAAAATCGACCGAAATAAAGAATTTTTTAAGGCCAGCAGTTATCGAGATGCGGTTTTCTGCATTGTGTTTAGAAAGCTCCTAGAAAAAAGTCTATATGGTGTGGTTATGCAATTTTTTGAAAAATGCATTCTGGTGCAATAAATGCATTTTGCAACTGCATAATGTCTTGCAATATTACAAGAACGACTGGAAACTCAAAAAAAATTGCTCGAAAATCGTTACTCGGGAGATTTCGGGGATGCCGAATTCAATTCTGGCATTAGAATTGCCCGCAGGTGCTTAAGGGTGGCTCTGCGTGGTTAACCTAAACAGTTTGTGTTATTAAGAACCCCAATATCCTTTTTTTGATATAAAAATAATAGCTTTTTATGGTACGAGTGTGTTATTATACATATGTCACGCGAGAAAAGTTTAGCCCTCGAGACCGTAGGCCGAGAGGGCTAATTTTCCCGAGTGACATATGTAATAACACACGTGTTCTATACAATATTTTATCGAAAACTGTCAAATAATTATAATATAAAGTTAAAGATACCTAGAAAAAAACCTTGAAATAAAACAAATTCCTGTAGATATTTCTAATTTGAGTCCTCCATTTCCAAAACCCTCTAAGTGCATTTTTTAAAATAAATCAGTTTTTGGCTGATTATCCATAAGACTTATAAAAGGAAGGTTACTACAATCTTACATTTTTCCTAAAGCCACTAAAATCTATAAAAATCCACTTTTAAATTCGTGTTTGCTTCCAAAAGCCACTATAGAAATTTTAATACTGTTCCTAAGCCGCATGTATTTTCAAAAAATTCTCAGCAAATCCCACTAAGCGATTTAAAGAATTGGATTTTCTAACATTGCGTTCCAAAACCCGCTATTTACAAAATTGCCGCTTTAGTGTCATTTTTCATTATTAAGCCAACAATGCGGATTTAAAGATATAATAACGTGCTTTAGTTAAAAAGTATTTTTTGTGGAGTTACTTGTTTATCAAGGAAAAGTGTAAAAATGATAGAAGAATTAGAGAATATTGATATATGAGTTACAAGGCTGTGGCTATACGACTATCACTACCAGGAAAGGGGCGCAAAAAAGTTAGTGATCCTAAAAACTGGACAAAAACTAAGAAAAAACTTGAAAGGTCAGCATAACATAACCCTACTTTAAAATAGTTTTAGGGCTTTAGGCTGTGGCTCTTAAGATGATACCGTGGATAATATTTTTCCTTTTCAGACAAAAACAAACTTTACGCATCTGCTTTAGATTTCTGTTTATTTGACTTGTGTTAAAAACAATATAACAGTAAGCACTTAATTTAAGTTATCGCTGCTCGTTAGCATGCATAAATATATAAATAAATATTTTTAAACTAAATACACTAAAAAAAAATGTATACTTATATTTTAATAATAAAAATGTCTGAGCTTGAAAAATTTGTTTTCCTAAAAGCCTACACCATCAGAAGACATGTCAACACAAAAGTAAAGCTTTTGAATGCAGTGATGTGTCAATGCAGGACATGCGAAGAAAAAGTATGAACGTTTTATTCTAACACCAGTAAAAATGACACAAAATCAGTTCATATTAAAGTATGTTGGGGTTTTGTACCCCAAAACGACAAAAAGAAAAAGGCTCAAACAGTCAGAGACGTGACCCCCCACCTATTTTATTCCAGTAAGGAAAGAAGGTATTGTTTCTCAAAAAGGGTGTGTAGAGATTTTTTATGAATACTTTGATTATTAAAAAGGACAGACTGCAATTATATGCAAACGATTTCTGAAAACGGGTGATTTTGTGGCTGATAAACGTGGAGGTGATACAAGGAGTGGGTTTTACAAGGACAAAAAAGAATCAGTAGAAAAATTTATAGAATCCATAAAAGCCGTCCAAAGTCACTACTGCCGTAACAAAAAAACTACACGTCAGTATTTAAGCAGTGACCTAAGTTTGAAAAAAATTACATCAAATGTACAACGAAAAAAATGATAATTTAAAAGTAAAATACGAAGTACTTCCGTAAAATTTTTTTTTTTGGAGTATATTATTTTTTGGAAGCCCGGCAACAGACGTTTGCTACTCTTGCTTGTGTTTAAAAGAAAAAATTAAGAAATTAAAAGAACCTAACCAAAAAACGAAGCGCGGTTACAGTTAATAGTACACAAAAAAAGAGCTGCTGACTTTTTTAAGCTATTGAAGAATGATGAACCGGGAATAAGATACTAAGTTTTGATTGTCAGAAAAATTTAATTCTTCCCAAACTTCCGGACCAAAGTGCATATTATACACGTCAGATGTACTTATACAATTTTACAATTTGTGAAGGCCACTCTAAATCAAAACAAAATGTAACCAATACGTTTGCTTATGTTTGGTTAGAACACGAATTTGCCAAATCATCAAATGAGATAGCATCTGCCCTATTTCATCGCTTAAATGAATCAGATTTAACTAATATTCACAAAATTGTTCTGTTCGCCGACGGATGTGTGGACAGAATAAAATTCAACACTTCTGGCAATGTTATGTTTCGGTTAATTCAAAAGGCACCAAAAGAAATTATGGAATTACAAATTACTTTTCCGGTGGTCGGCCATTCATTTAGCCGCCAGATCATACGTTTGGCTTAATTGAAAGGAGCATTAAGAAAAAACCACGTTCTTACTCCAAAGGAATATACTGACGTAATTGGTGAATATTCCGTAGTCATTAAACTTGGTTCTGATTGTCAGGTATATGATTTTAAAAAAGAATGCTCAAATATTGTGAAAAAACCTGGACTTTGGTACTTCAAATTTAATGCATGTAAAAGGTTCATCATCACTCGTTCAAATAAAAATAATGCTTTGATTCGAGGTGAACCTAATTTTGTCGCGAATGTTGGGGAAGCAAAAATGGTATGTAAAAAAGGTAAACGTTTTATAACTATGAAGCCACAGACACTTGCAAGGGGACGTCCACTAAAGGAAACAAAATCAAGGATTTCAGTTTTTGTTAGAGAAACATTTTGGTCCGGATTGGCGAGAAGATGCTCAACTTAAATTGTATAAGGAAGTGATGGAAGTGCAAAGTCCAAATAATAAAGATGACTCGTCATCCAATATAAATAAATAAAATTATATTATATATTATATTTATTTTATTTATTTTATAAAAAATATAAAATTAATATATTTTTTATTATATTATAAAATAATATAAACATTATTTATCAGTATATATCTTAATTAATATATATTATAAAACTTATATATATTATATATATATATATATATATATATATATATATATATATATATATATATATATATATATATATATATATATATATATATATATATATATATATATATATATATATATATATATATATATATATATATATATATATTACGTAACAGTTCCACAATCGCATTGCCGAGCTCCCAAAATTTTGAAAACTTTCAATAGATTTTACGTAAAGCTGGCTATGAAACAAATAGCATCGCCTTGACAACGCAAATGTTTGTATTATTATTTGTATTGTTACTTAAAGTTTACATAATCTTCTGCTTTTATTTATAAAAAATTAAACATAAAGTCGTAGAAAAGTATAGTACACAACTCAGTGGTAAGCCCATTACACACTCTTTCGAATTTTCGAAATCTGGTAATGGGCTTCTTCCCCACTCTCGGTATGTAATATACTATTCCAAAACCCTCCTAGTGTTCTTTTTTGTTCCAAAACCCTCCTAGTGTTCTTTTTTGTTTTCCCAAACCCCTATAGCGATTAATTTTTAGTCATTAACTTTTTTCCTAAAACTTTTTTTCTATTTCTTGGTTCCACAGAAATTCAATATTTTTATCTAAAAAACAATAAAACTCGAAATATTCAATTACACTATCAGCGACGGTAGGCTTTTCGTCAGTTTTCTCAAAATCGATTATGATGCAATTAGGGGTTTTGAAATGCGATCATTTGTCAGATTATGTGACATAGTAAATAACAGGTGGATTTTTCTTGCAACAATGCAATTTTAGTCGGCATCTTTAAGCTCTTTTTCTTATATTTTTAACGTGCTTAAATGCATGATATCTCAAAATAGTACGTAAAGATCGGTTTGTTTTTCCAATTTTACTAATTAACACATCTGCCTTATGTAATGTAAGCAAAAATTAATATTTCAATTGGACAAGGCCCAAAATATTTTAAAAAAAGAGGCAAGGCTGACAATTTAATAATTTTTTACTGACTTTTTTTTACAGAATTTAGTTTATTTTAATTTGATAAGGGCTTTGGGGCAAAAGAGGGGGTAATCGGCCTTTTCACTTCTTGAAATTTTACCAAGCTAGGCTTGTTGAGAATAGTTTTATTACATCAAAGATTTTTCGTTTTTTCGCATTAAGTCCTCAAAGCGTGGATAAAGCACAATTTTTTTCAAAAATTTTTGGGGGAATTTCAGAGTTCAAAAATTTTTAATATTTAAAAAAAAGCCTATTATCTATGAAAAAATATATTATGTAATGTGCCTTTAGTAGATCTAGCTTCATGAATTTTTTTATAATTTTTAGTTTTTTTTCGCTATTTTTCAATATTTTTTTAGAAAAATCTTCCGATTTTATTTTTTTTTATTTTTCTGAAAAATAGAAGTTTTAAATAACTTTTAAATTGCAAAGATTTAGAATGAACTGGTAAAGTACAGTTTTTTTTTAAATTTGCCTCTACTTTTTAGTAATATTGCAATTATTTTTTCCTTAAGGTTCATCTTAATATTTTTGATCCAAAAGTTATTTAAAACTTATATTCATCAGGAAAATAAAAAATAATAATAAAATTAAAGGGTTTAAAAAAATATCTAAAAAGCGCAAAAAATTGATTTTGCATTTTTTTGACCCCCATCACCCCTTTAAAAATTACGAAAAAATTCATGACGCTAGATCTACTAAAGACACATCATATATATTTTTTATCATAACGCGGGTCAATAGGCTTTGTTAAAAAAAAAATATTTAAAATTTTTTAAGTCTAAAAAATATTAATTTCCCGACAAAAATTTTTGAAAAAATTGTGCTTCAACCGCGCTTCGAAGACCCTTAATTTGGCGCAAGCAAAACTAGCATGGTAAAAAAAAACAAGATCAGTTGGTATGCAAAAAAAATACTGCTGACAGTTTATATTCATTATATTACTTATCTATCAAGTGACAATACATTAAGAACAAAAAAAGAAACGATATACACACTGGAAATAACCATACTGTAAAATGTTATGCTGTCAATTATTATTGCTTGAAAAATATAAATGTAAAACCAAACCAAAAATTGCACACTGTCAGATTATCTAAAATGAATAAGTAATCCCTTAGAATAATTGGAATATTGTAATAATACAATTCATTAGTTTTTATGCTGTCTGTTCCTACTTTTTAAAATTAAAATTATTTTAAGCTACTTTGGTGTGTTCTAATTAATAAAAAAAAACACTGAATAGAACACAAAGTATTGTAAATTCACAAATAACTATTGGGTTACACATACACTAAATATTTATTTTATTCTAAAATTTTACAAACTGGTTACATAATTATTATTAATATAAGATAATTGTGAAGCTTCCAAACATAAAACCTACAGCAATAAAACGTCATGAAAATTTTACGATAATAAAAAAAGTTATATGATAAGAAAATCCTGTCTTTGGAAAAACCATTACAGATTTGTACTGCTCCATTACTTTCTACCTCTCTTGCTTTTCGGTCCGGCTAGTTTCTTTGCAGGTGTTTTAGGAGTTGGTGGTGGTTCTTTCTTTACCTGTACAAATGAATTTTAATTATAAATAAGAAAAACTTGAAGCTTACCACTACACATAAACAGAACTACATGCAAAAAGAACCTCTTTTTAAAAAAATAAAATGTTATTTTCCTACGTAACCATGTTAAATAAAACTGAACTTATTACAATGCACATAGTAAATTGATTTTATTTTGTTTATAATACACTGTCACTGAGGCTTTAAGTTTTTATTTAAAAAGATTATTGTAATTATTTTCAGTTCTATTGTTGCTTGAGCAAGTTTAATCACCAGTCAAAACTCAGAACAGAGCTTAAACCGTAAATGTTTAAGAAAAATTCTTACTGATCAGTCAGATTTTACTAAAATAAAATTGAAAGTCAGAGAAACCAAAAAAACAGTCACGATTTGTCATTTTAAAGATGTATATTTTCAATTTTTTTGTAAAGCTATGTCAAAAAACAAATTATAATTGTTATACAACTTACATACACAATTAGTTATTATGTGGATGAATAAAGATAAAAGCAGTAGAAAGCAAAAAAAATAAAAGGATAAAATAACTTTTAAACAAAAAATTTTATGCCGAATTACCCAGGTTATAGTCCATTGGAAATAATGAAAAAATTCTGAAAATCCAGAAATTATTTTTTCATCAGATTTTTTTTGCATGAAGTTTCAGTTTAAGGTATAACCAGAAAATCACTATCCGTACGCATGAAAGGGTGTGCAATGCAATTTAAAATGCACTTCTGTGTAAAAAAAAGCGTTTTTGCAATTTTGTCATATTTTTTGATGCCTTTTTTATATAATTGATCCAAATGAACAAAACTTCGGTAATTTTTATTTTTTAATATAATTTTAAGTATTGCAAACTGTTTGGAAACATTTATGTTGCATTTTGGGCCATTTAGACCAAAGAACTGCAAGAAAAAATGTGCATAATTTCTATGCAAATATTAAACAATTACATAAAATCTTTATTATTTAAAATATTGAGAAAAAAATTTACATCCTCATCCTTAAAGGATATTATCAGAAGATATTTTACGGCTTGCGTTTTCTGAGGATAAATTAATTCCAGACGAAATACTTAAGAACTTTTAATCATCTTGCAAAAGCACTTGTACAAATAAATGTGGTTGTAGAAAAATCGGTCTAAAATGCAACAAGTACTGCATCCACTGTAAAGGCATGGATTGCTTAAATAGGGAGAGAATAGAAGACTTTTTACCTAACTTTTCAATTACTGAAGCAGATTTTATGGAAGTAGAAGTTGAACCACAAAATTTTAATTAGCCATATCAAACATAATGGATCCGAAAGGGACGATACTGGTGAACACACCAGATGTGACTCTTCTGACTGAGCCTTCTTCAAATAGGATGAGGATGTAAATTGTTTTCTTAGTATTTTAAATAATAAAGATTGTATGTTATTATTTGAGATTAGCATAGGAATTATGCACTTTTTAATGCGTTTCTTTGGTCCAAATGGCCCAAAATGCAACATAAATGTTTCTAAACAATTTGTAATACTTAAAATTATATTAAAAAATAAAAGTTTTATTCATTTGGATCAATTAATTAAAAAAAAACATCTAAAAATATGAAAAAATAGCAAAAAGTCCATTTCACACCCTTTCATGCATACGGATAGTGATTTTCCGATATTTATACCTTAAACTGAAACTTCATGCAAAAAAATCTGATGCGAGAAAAAATTTCTGGATTAGCAGGATTTTTTTATTATTTCCAATAGACTATAAATCATGTTTCTCTACTTAAACAAATTCTTAGGTCAGCAAACTAATTTGATAATGAACATCAAAAAGTCAACAAGTGATATATTATATTGGAAGTAATTTTATTTTTTATTATCATAATTTCAAACTTGTTAACGAAATTCGATGACCAAACTGTTTTCTGATATCTGAAAAAAGTATGGTTTTAAGAGTTATTTTTCTTGGAAATAATGCATAATTGAAGCCTAGATACTAAATAATTTGGATTCCTAGTTGTAATAAGGATTTTTTTTTAAATTCCATGGAATCTTTTGTGATGGTCGGGGAATAGTAAAATAAACTTTTTTTTTTACTATTACTAGAGACAGTCAGCCATATTAATGAATATCAACATATTCATTAATATGGTTACATGCTTTAAGGATTGTGCTAATGCAACTAAAAGTATAAACATATTACTAATACACAAAAAGCTTTAAGGCACATAAAGGATTAGATACATACAACTGATGGATGAATGTGGGATCTGATAGACAATCACATGCGCTTTTTTATTATATTTTTATATCTACCTCCTTAACCGCTACCTTTTTAGGCTCCGGCTCCACTTCCTCCTCCTCCTCCTCTACGTTTGTATCCATTTTAGTTTCAGCTGTTTCAGCAGATTCCTCTTCTTCTACCCCTTCACCATTTTCCTTTTCCTCAGTTGTTTCGGCAGGATCGTACATCTCAGCATCACCTGCTTCCTCCTCACCGTCAGCTGAAATTTATTTAAAAAATCAGTAAGCACAATAAAACTAAGCCGTTTCTTACTCTTTAGAAAATAATCACAAAAGCTTTTTTAAAAATAAAATAATTTTTAATAGTACATCTACTCACCTTCCTCTTTTTCCCCATCTTTTTCTTCATCTTCCTCACCTTCAGCATCTCCATTTTCAGTTTTTTCATTTTCGGCTTTTTCTGCATCAGCCTTCTCCTTTTCTTCTTTTTTCAGCGGCCTCTTTTTCGGCCTTCTCTCTACGTTCTTTTTCCTCAAACTTCGCCTTGATAACTTCAATAAATCGGTAGAAATGTCTTTGAGTTTTTAAATGATCCTATTTATACAGAAAAATAATGTATTAGAAACTTACATAGAATATACAGGAAAAAACTTCAATAGTTTGCCATATTATTTTTAACAATTAAACTGAAAAATCACAGTTATGTACCAGATCTTAAAACGGTTCTGTTTTGCTTTTTTAGATATGGAATTCGAAAAAAGCGAAAATTTACTATTCAACGGTACCTGAGCGAGACTCTCTCTGCAAAACTCCTATTGCACAACTCGCACATCCATCCAGTAAACTGTTTGAGACTTTCTGTTGCAAGCGGCCTATTTGGCTTATATGCTGGCAAGCGGCTCTGGAAACCTTCAAGAGGAGAGTTGACTTCTAAAATGGCATCCTCACTTTCCATTTCAAGACATTCATCTAGCAGAGGCTCCAGATCCAAGTCCTCTCCATCATCTGCAGTAATTATTTGGCCATCTGGAAGCAGAAAATTTCAATATTTAACATTGTATAATATTATATATGGTATTTTTTTTTGGCTGCTAATTTAAATTTTTAATTGCACATTTATTTTTAATAAAAACTATTTGCAGAATAAACGTTAAGTAGCCTGCTAAAGGGTTTAAGATAGGGAGTATACTTTGCTATTAGGTATTGTAGGTAAATATGTCTACTGTCAATAGTGCGTAAATTTCGCCTTCCAGTTAAAACAGAAATTGGTATGAGCTGTTTTGTGAAAAACTAAGAACCTTTTCTATTTGGAAGAAAGACTGTGCAGAAGAGGAAAATTTGTCAAATTTAAATTTTCAAATAAAATTATTTAAAAAAAACTAAATTGGGTGTATAAATATTACATAAATACTGGTATACAGGATGTTGAAAAATGCGTTTAACTTTTTCTAAAAAATAAATTGTAATTATCATAAATACACTGTGATCAATTTTTCAAATATGTCAGTGTTATTTCAATTATCGAGTCCAGCGGCGTCTCAAGGAACACCTTATCAAAAATAATTGTGAAATAAATGTACACCACTGATTTTTTTTCCTATATATATATAGGTTAGATAGATAGATATAGATAGATTAAAAATGTAACAACTCATGATAACATTCAACAAATTAATATTGTGGAATGCCAGTACTGGTGTGAAATTTATTTACCAACTAGTATGATCTGTCAAGTCATTTTAATTGACAAATGTATAACCAATTGGATTAAAATTATATAGTCAGCCCCCCGTAGAAAAAAGAAACGAATTGTACCCACTATGCCCTTTTAACTAGTGAATATTGACTATATACTAACTCTTTATTGATAGGTTTTACAGGATGACTGTACTCAATATTGACTATATCGAGTATTTATTTAGCTCGGGATTCCAATACGCAGCGGCAGAAGCCTCCTTACCAACTATGATGTGATTAGGCCGGAATTTTGTTTAATAATTTTGTTATATTGTTCCAATAATATTCTTCATTTTTTTCTAGAAATCCTATACACTTCCCCTGACAATTAGGAAATCTCATCAAAAAAACCCTCGATATTTATAGCTAAATTCAAATTCCCTGAAATTTACAGGTTTTTCAGTCGGGTATAAACCCTGTCTAATCAAGTTTCAAAACCTAAATACTGAAATACTGTTAAATACCTTTTTCATCATCTCCCTCTTCAAGTGACTTGGCCAGATTTCTTAAATGTTCAGGAGTTAGCGATGATCAATCCACTCTAATCTTGCAGGAAATTCCTTGTCACAGACCTTACATTTGGGATGCAAGTAGTTCTTCAAGCGCTGATGGCCATCAGTCCTAAAATTTAAAGTGTGGTGTTATTTGTTTGTAAAAACCTTAATAAAAAAACAATAAAGGTACCTCTTATTATGATGGCTTAAAAATTATTTATGTAACAACTTTAAGAGTCACCTTTATTTCCAGTTTGGTCAAATATAAGGTCAAACAAAACATATCTTACCTGCGATGGGCAACAATTTTGCCCATGAACTTCAAATCGCACATGTTGCAATGGCTAAGTTCAGAATCACGTCTCTTGTTATATCTCTTAAGGCGGTTTTGACGGTTTAACTCAATCATTTTGCGGTCCTCCGTAAGCCGCATGTTTTCCCTTAAAATATTGACACAAATGTGAATACTTTCCTCAAGAGCTTTCATCATTTCTTGGTGAGCACGTCCTAAAAGAATATTTTTAAAATAAACAACTTTCCACAAAGTTTTTCAATTAGACCTACCTCTAACATGTTTTCCCATGGATTCACCATCCCACATCTGTTTGTTGCAAACAAAACAGTTAAGAAGCTTTCGTGGCACACCTGTAAATCTTCCCTCCTTCTCTCCTTCTTTCTTCTTAGCTGGATTAAAAAAAAAAAAATACTAAATATTTTTTTTAAATGAAGTATTAAAGCTTCTTATTATATCATTTGTTGATAAAATTTTATAATGGCAATTAAACTTGACAAAGCAAAAATCACTACAACTACAATCAAATAAAAGTAGCCTTTACATCAGGGTGGAATTTATCAAAATTATAATATTTAAGACATATGATGCCGATGTCCTGGTAAATAAAACTCAAATTAGGCAGTTTTTAAACAGAATTGTAACAGTCAAAAGATGTAATGTTTAATTTGCCAAACTAAAACTACATATTTTTAAGACTGTTATAAAATCGCTTTTCTCTTAAAACCAATGTGGACTTAAACCGTCGCACACAAGCGAAATTCGGGGAAAACCCGGCCATAAATCGGAAATACCAACTTCGCAATTAAGGCCTATTCTGAGTATAATTTCATTATCTAGTTACCTGGGTATAATAAACAATCACCCTTTTATTTTTAGTCTTGTCACTTGCAGAAATATTTTAGTTGAAAGCTGATGTTGTGGAGACTATTTCATTGTGATTCAAAAGCGCCTGTGAAAATTAGTAATTTATATTCAGTTTTTCGGCAAAGTGTGGGTGAAAATTTTGTAAAGTAACTATGGAGCCTATTGCTGGTGGTAAGTAGAATATTAAAAATAATATTTATTTAAAATATTTCTTTACGTTTTTTTATACTGGTGTTCTGAAAAGTTAACAATTATTATTTTTTTTAAATTTCAATTTTTCACTTTTTGCTAAAGTAAAAGTATGATTTCCCGTAATTTCCCGCATTTAAATTAGCTTTAAATTATTGTTTAACAAGTCCTTTGTAAGATCCCATCTTAAGTTGCTGCGATAATTTGCGATCTTGACGAGAAAATATTTTTAAAGATTTATGGTCTGGGTCCAAATTCTTATAAAATGTAGGTCCCAAACGCAACAAATAATTTTCTCCTACTAACTTAAAGAATAAATCAATTTTAATAAAATAAAACATTATTTTATAGAAAATTAAATAGAGAAATAAAGAAATTGCCATATGGGTTTAAAATCAATATGGCGACCAATTTTAAATGGCGAAATCTTATTAAAATATATTGTTTTAATTACATTGAACTAAGAATTAAAGAAACATTTTTAACAATCATTCATGTAGTTTCAAAATATAAATTATAATCCAAACAGCTATTGATAATGTAGTTTTTAGAATTAACATTCAACTCTTCAAGCTAGGTCTCAATTTTGGAAGATTTTTCTAATGTAATTTGAAGTACCATTGATTGCAAAGTATAATCTGTACAAAATTATAAAGAGGAAAGATTTGATTGTTTGTTTGAATTGAATAGGCTCGAAACTACTGGATCGATTTAAAAAATTCTTTTACCATTAGAATCCTACATTATCCCCGATGAACATAGGCTATTGCTAGTAATAAAATAATTAACAAAATCACAACTTATTTTTCAGGGTCTGCAACAAAATCTGCTTTGTTTAAAAGAAGCCAACTTGTCAATTGGTTAAGAATTTGTCAGTCCAAGGAAAGAATGTACAGTGTCGTTATTTGGCAGAAAAAGTGACCTCTACCATGCGAGTTGAAGCTTGTCAGAAGAGTCTTCAAAAGTCTTATATAAATTCATTGAGAAATATGACACAAAATGGTCAACAGCATCAAAAATAAAACTGCATTTGAAAATAAAAATCGAGATTGGTTAAATATTGAGTTGGAGTTTTCTTCGTCAATGAATGAAGCTCAACCAGCGAAATGCAGGATACAACTTCATCAGTAGAGGGAGGCCATTCACTGGATTTTTAGATTTAAGTGAACGATCAAAAAGAAGAACTGAACCGTTGCGAGCAGATCGAAGCCCGGAAGAACTAACATTTGCTGCTCAAATGAAGTTTAGGTCCGAAGGTAAACTGGATGAAGCAGATGTGTTAAATAATGTTGCATTCTCAACACCAACCCGTGCATCAAAATATAAAAAATCTCTTCAAAAAGAATGTGAAATACCATTTGCAGCGGACGAAGCCTTATCGCTTTTTGTAGAGGCTAAATTGACAAAATTTCAATATAATCTAATAAGAAATTCGGCAAAATAAGTCAACTCTTTATCCTAATTATGAGTCCGTAACTGCGGCGAGAAAAAGATGCTACCCAGAAAACCTAAACATTTCTGAAGATGTAGCTGAAGTGCCTCTTCAAAGTTTGCTGTATCATACATCTTTAAGGTTATTTGAGTCCCTAAAAGAAGTTTTAAATTCTTTAAACCAAGAAAATTATAATAATTTACATTTAATTTGCAAATGGGGTGTGACGGAGTTCTGGGTGAGTCAATACAAACAGCAGTTTGTAGAGTCCAATATTTCAGATGCTAATATCTTTTAACATCAATGGTGCCAATCCAGCTCATTAACGGGGACCCGAAATTAAAAGATAGTTTGTAATCTGGGAAAATCCCAGACCTTCTCCACACGATTCTGTAGACCTCTTAGAGTCCAGTTTAGGCACGAAACAACAGAGCTATCAGTGAGAGAAAGCAATATTTTGACCAACAAATTTCAGATTTGCAACCAACAAAGCTTGATATTCAAGGAAACGATGTATTTTAAAATACATTTTATATTTTACAATGATAGATGGCAAATTGTGTAATGCTGTAACTGAAAATACTTCAACTCAGAGATGCTATTTGTGTAATCTAACATCCAAAGATTTTAACAATATCGAGAAGATTTTAAAACAGGAAATTACTGACGAATCTAGATATCAATTTGGTTTGTCATCTTTACATGCTTGATTCGTTTTTGAGTGTTTGCTGCATCTATCTTATAAGATGGAATTTAAGGAATGGCAAGCGCGAGGCCAGGAAAACAAAGAAAAACTTGCAAATGCCAAAAACGAATCCAAGACTTATTTTTAAAGAAATGGGACTATTGGTTGATAGACCAAAACCTGGTTTTGGAAGTACTAATGACGGCAACACTGCTCGCCGTTTTTTGAGAATGTGCTAAATCTTCGAAATTACAGGCATTGATCAAGATTTGATATTTAGATTCAGAGTAATTTTATTAACAATTTCTAGTGGTTTTCATATAAAAATTGATAGTTTTAAGGACTACTGTCATGAGACGGCCAGAAAATTTGTAGAATTGTATCCGTGGTACAATATGCAACTTCCGTCCATAAAATCTTAATGCACAGTTCTGATATAATATCATATTTTATGGTTCCAATTGGGAAACTTGGCGAGGAAGCCCAGGAATCAAGAAACAAAGATATTAAAAGATTCAGAGAATTTCATGCACGGAAGTTTTCAAGAAAACAAAACATGGAGGATATATTTTGTAATCTTTTAATATCTTCTGATCCTTTAATCTCCAATATGAAAAAATCATCTGCTAAAAAGCTTAAACAGTACCCTTCAAAAGTTTTGGCATTTTTTGATGAACCAACAGTTTCTGCTGATGAAAGTGATAGTGAAGATATTGATTGATTTTAATTATTAAGATAGGTTAGGCTTTATTATTATTACAAAGTTATTGTTAAGTGAGGTCTGTATATACTTTACATACTTAAATATATTACTCTTAACATGTATTTTAAATTGCTCTTGTTTTTACACACAAAAGTTAGTTATAAAATTAAATAGAACAAAAACAAACAAATCACAACTTTATTTAATTTATAATAAGCAATTTTATTAACCTCAGGTATATCAAAAGTCTTGTCATTTTGGATTTTATTTCAAAAATTTTCAGTCAAAAACGGTTATTTCAGCGCAGATTGAAAGTCGGATTGAGGCACTCAACAGTGACAAAGGCAAGTCAATTTGGAAAAAATGCAGGATTAACTATCTCAATCCTACAATTCTGTTAAAATGGTTTACCTCTCTCTCTGTTAAGTGCCTCAATCCAACTTCAATTCGAGCCAAATAAACGCTCTTATTATGAATTTTAAATTCTTAACTGCTTAAATTGTTAAAATAATAACAGTCTAATAATAATAGTAACATTTTTCATAGAGTTTTATTTTTAAAGGAAATAGGTACTTACACAGCGCTTATGTAATGCAATAAATGAACCCAAGGGGAGGGGGGCTTTAAAAATGTTTAAATGAACGTGTTATCTTAGTTTTAACATTTTCTTACGATTAAACATGTTTGTGATTCATATCAGCACTACTACTATTTATGGCCGGCTTTTCCCCGATTTTCGCCTGTGTGCGTCGTATGCACTAGGTTTAAGATTTAAATTTAATCTAGTTGCAAAGAGAATTAAAATATTTAGTAAAACGTTTTTGTTTTACTTATGAAAGTCATATTTTTTATAGCATGTAGGAGCTAAGAAACACTTATTTATAGGAAAAAATTTTAAAAGCACAATTTTTTTACTATACATTGTGTAGGATAAAAAAGCTTGTTTAATTTTTTTCCTCGTAATTAAAGTAATAAATTGTAACTTTCTTAGTGAAAATACTTTTTAACCAATTTTATTTAAGATGTGTTGAACTTAATAATTTTCTTATTTACCCAATTGTTAATAATAATACTAGTTATTTTACCTTCACCTTCATCTCCACTCTCCTTTCCATCTGTATTTTTTTCATCTTTCCAATCTCTCTTACTCTCCTTCTCCTCTTCATCTACGGAGGTATCATTATCTTCTTTATCCTAATGACACAAATACTTATATATAAAAACAATAAAATTTAAATAGATTAATTGAATTAAAGCGGATAAGTTTGACTTTTTATGACGTCTTTATTCGTATGATTTATGTCAAACTTATCACCAAGTACATGTCATTTAAAACCAATTATAACCACAGTTAATACAGTATAATACCATAGGATTTTTGGGTAGTTTGCATAAACTAAATGATGGTGTTTTCTATTTTGGTAATTATAACGATAAAACATGTAATCAAAATATCAAAATATCAAACTTAACATTTAGAACAAGAAAAAAAAAATTGTTTTGATTAAAACTGCCCTATGCATATTTCACTGGGCAGTGTTTTAAAATAAATATAGAACAAAGTAATAATACCTGCACTTAAAATGACTTTAAACGTTACTGCAATACATACACAACCTACAGTCACAGCACCTATTCTCCCAAAAAGTGTGATTAACAACATTAAAAAATTATATTTTACGGCTTGTTTACTTTACGTTCTTTTTAACATATTTTTACTATAACAGTAAATTTGTATGAAATGTATTTAGGGGACACTGGGGTAATAAGGTTAAACATTTCGGTGGTTTCATTTTGGTAAGATATTAATAAAAAATATATGTGATATCAGGTTTTGTTGCAGAAGCTACATGCTGAATCCTTCCTTGTGGAATAAAGGACATATATAAATACATTATTTTAATTTAAAGAGAAAAACGCAAGTTCTTATTACCACATATAAATGTTATTATCCCTACTGGGGTAATAAAAACTTGCCTATGTTAAGCTGTATATCTCGTATTTATGCAGTTCTGGCATAATAAGAACTTTTTCTCAAATGTTTCTATTACCCTGGGAAAAAAAAGTTTAATTGGACAATTGGTTTTAGGAGATGGGTCACTTAATTATTGTTAGTTGCTGCGGTATTTCATTGGATTATTTAAATTGGAATTTAACAATTTGTTAAGCAAAAATTAGAATACCAGAACTGCTACCGTTGTCACTTATATTAGAGTTAATATTATGTTTTAAAAATATAAAATTCTTTTTTCAAAAATTCATCAAAAAAAAGTTTGAAGTTTAAAATTTCGTAATTAATATGACTATCATTTATTAAAAAAATAGATAGCCTTACACACACAGTTTGTCTTGAGTGAATAAAACTATTCAAACACCAGATATAGGGGGTGGTTCTTATTACCCCAGTATCCCCTACTATAAGCTTAAAAACTACTAAATTTTTGAATATTGGGTTAATAGTCAGAAAGCACTCATTGATTTAGGTAATAGTAAAAATATTTAATAACAATTTTATTGTAGTCACAGAAAGTTTTTAACGATACCTCTAACAATAACACATAACAGTGGCCATTATAATAACTTTTAAAAATTCCCCATATTTTGTTAACTTCCCAATTGGTGAGCAGTTTATAATATATTTTAAATATGTTTGTCTCTACAGTATTTTTACTGTGGTATGTAATAACATTTTAGACCTTGACAAAACAAAATTATCAGCATTCATTGCAGCCCAAACATCTTCAGTAGTTGTTTTGCTTAAAACTTAGCAACATTTAGTAGACATATTAAAGAAATATTATACTCAAACGTCATCAAAATGGAGAGAAACAGGGCGAAATAGCGCGAAGTTTGTTATTACATAAGTCTATTGCATCGCGAATAATCAAAACATTTACAGAAACGGGATCACTAAAACCCAAGAAAAATACTGGAAGGCCGAAAAAAACAACAAAAAGGGATGGCGTAATTATTTTCAGATTGGCAAAAAAAAAATCCATTTATAGCATCAACCCAAATTGTCAACGAAATATCTAATTCTGGCCAAGTAAATTTTAGTTCAACAGTAAGGAGGCTAGATGCCGGACTATTTGGACGCAGACCAGCAAAAAAACTACTGCTTTAAAAAAAAAAAAAAAATTTAAAGGCCAGACTGGAATTTCCTACGCAACATCGTGACTGGAAACTTGAGCAATGGAAAAATGTAGTATTCAGTGACGAATCGAAATTTAATTTGTTTAGAAGTGACGGCATTTGCTATGTGAGACGCCATGCAGGTAAAAGACTTAATAAAAAATATATTTTGCCTACTTAAAATATCTGTGTTCCATACAAGCATGGGGCTGTTTTCGGTAATGTATAGGTCCACTTTATAAAATTAATGGAATTATGGATAGATTTGTATATAAAGATATTTTGCAAGTTCAATTGATTCCTTATGGCTGAAAAGACCTTTAGGTTTGATATTCCAGCAGATGTATTACCTCGCCCTCACAGTCGCCCGACTTAACCCATAGCAACTTGTGTAATTACGAGCTACCAAAATCGTTCAAAAAATTACTCCAATGTGGAACAGCTCTTTGATGCCCTTCTAGAAGCTTGGAACTCTATTGATGAGCAGTATATTAACAATTTGTTACTCTATATGCCAAAAAGATGTGAAGAGGATATCAGGAAAAAGGGATACTACACTAAATAATAATTTTTTAGTTAAAAAGAACTTTTTAAATTTATTTTGTAGAGTTACTATATTTTTCTCCAGACAAAAAATTGTTTTATTTTATTATACATTTTTGCACAACTTAACTGGAGTTTTATTTTTAATATAATATAAATTTTAAACTGAGAATATGTGTAAGTTAAGGAAAGTTATTAGCTTAAATATTTTTTGCTATTTTCCAAAGTTGCTATAATTTTTGCCACTACTGTATATAATAATTAACAATTAATGAGTTATGGTTAAAAAATAAATTTTCTCAACAAATTTATTTTTAGTTTTGATTTTATATTAATGCAAAGCAATTTTACTATAATTGTTGACCTACCTTAGCTTTCTCGTCTTTTTTGTCATCCTTCTTGCCAGACTTCTTGTCATTCTTCTTGTTATCTCTTTTAGGGGACCTCTTGCGCCTGTCTCCGAATCCTCCTCGATTCTAGTTTTTTAAAAATGCATTAAAATACTTTTTAGAAAAAGAAAACAAAAAATACTTGCATTTCTGTCTTTAAAACAATAGTTATTTGAAACATTTAAATTAAACCATTTTCTATGATGGTCACTTATTAATAAAATTAAGATTGATATTAAATTACTAGTAAAGAAAAATCCTTAGGGGTGTTGAAAAGCTATTTCATCAATGAAAAGACTGTCTTTTAACTACTATAAAAGTATGAAAGTAAATCAATAAGGCTACCTAGGACATTATAGGGGACCGTCTTTAAGTGGTTTTAACATCATATTAATCAGACAGAAGGCTAGGAAGAATCTGACAGGCTTGTTAACCAACATGGCATGCTAAAAGGCCCAAACTATTTCTTTTATATATGAATAAGCTGTCAGATTGTAAATATCGTGCTTATTTTACTTTGAGCACTAATCATCTTACTACTAGGGTTTCAAACAATTTAAAATTAATGAAGCACTGTTGTGATGTCAACTGTTTATTGTTTACTGTCAGCAAAAAAATATTTTAAACTTAAAATGTAAAACAGAAAATTTAAAGGTAAAAATTAAAAAAACGGAGAGATTAGAAAAAAAGGAGAGAAACTAAATTATCATAACCATGACATTATGTGGCAGTACATTTATTCTGCTCTGCCTCGATCCAATTTATGCTCTCGCTTTTTGGGATTTTAGTTCCTTCTCAGCAGCTAATACGCCCAGTTTTTGTTCTTCATAAGTAAGCTCTAAGGTACATTTACAGATAGCAGAGATTTTTTATTTGAAAAAAAAAATTGCTCTTGTATGTTCATTTTGGAAATTGTATGTAGCAATAGCTCAGAAAATAAAAATCAAAAGTATACAAAAAATTTAAGTAGTAATTTAATTTTTTGCAAGAAAAAAAAGTTAAAAAAAACGTCTAGTGATCACCCAGATATATGGTGTAGCAGAACCAGTTTCAAGTATAGGACCAAAAAGGCAGGATTTGGCAGGTTACTGAATTACTTGGTGTGATATCTGGTAGTATTTTAAGTTTGTAAACAAATATAACTTAATTTTTAAACATACAAATATAACTGTGCTTTAGTGTTTGTGGAAGAATTAAACACATCACACATATAACTTCAATTCAAACCGCTGGTTTTATCTAGGCATTAAGGTCATTTTCAGGGATTACTACTTGACAAAATACCCTGGATTACAAGATAGTAAAAATAAATATTTACACACACTTCTAACAGTTATAATTTTATTTTCCAACATTCCTAACTAATTTTGTAGGACATATGGTATATACAAAAGATTTACATATCCTGTTCTGCTAAGATCAAAGACCAATTGGAAATTAGACCCACTTCGAAAACAAATTTATTTCACTGAAATATTTTAGGTACAAATTTTCAAGTTTCTTTAAGTTACCCAAAAAATTAAAAAAGAAATTAATATTTTAAATGTGCACTGGCATTAAGTATATAGGCATAGGAGTATTCCAAAGATATATTAATAAACATAGATGCTAGGATATATGTATATAAGGAGTAAGAGGGTGAGAAACTAGAGCTTTATTTTCCTAGATTGTAGAAAAAAAAAATACAATTAATATAAAATCCAAAAACTAAAATGGTAAATTACTAAACAACATTAAAGGTGTTAAGAAGTTTGTATTTTCTTGTGGCTGCAAAACAATTCCTATTAACATCATTAACCAATGGTTGGATAGCAAGGAAAATTAACTAAAATTGATCCAAAAAGTATTTTTTTGACAATGTTAAATATACTATCCAGATTAATAAACTGGATTAATCCTTTTTGCACAATACATTCTAGAAGGTGTAAACACTGCTCTTACAATCACTAACTTGTTCATAATGTTTAAATATTTGATTTTGATGGTGACATTATTTGCTTTGTAATTTCAATAAAGGCTAACTTCAGAAAAATGAAAAGTACAAAATGATTCCCAGACTTTTAACAGATTATTAATTAACAAAATGTATGAAACATTTCATAACACATATAAAGGAGAAAATAATAAACAACACTAATAGCAATAAAATCATACAATACTTAAATTCAAAAGTAAAAAATTTCCAAAAAACAGCATTGAATAGACTGCCGTGAAACATGAAATAAAAGCAAAATTCCCCTATTGGAATAATGATAGATCTGCATAATTTGAAAAAAATTTTGAAAGGGGAAGCAGTAATATATAAACAGTCTGTTTTTACTGACTTCAATAAACTTTATTCCTTAAAACAAGTCAATGCATAAAAGAACTAATTATGATTGAAAATAAAATATGTTGGTGCAAAAGTTTGAAATATAGATATAATTAATAAAGAAATAATGTAATTTACCACTCTAGTTACAATATTTTTTACACTTAAAATATATTAGTTAAAATTGAAAACAACATATGTATAATCTAGAATCATCATTTCAATATAAAATTGTAAAAACCATCCAGAAAACTCCCAATGCATATACTTGCTAAGATGCGAAAAAAAAATCAGAACATGTAGCAACATGTTTTGTATTGCAAGCAAAATGCCCTTCCATCAGGCATACATATATTTAAGATACTTACCAGTGATGTCAAGTCTACAACAACATTATTTGAAGATATCAATTAGATATACTTAACACAAGCATGATAGTTGGAAACATATTTTCTGAAAAATCTAATTTAACTATATCTGAATAAGAAAAACCCTTTTCCCGGAAAAGTTGCAGCATTTTAAAATATGGTATAATGTTAAGTGTTATGCTTGAAATATGACTAAGCAAGCATATTTGGTGTATATTTATCACAGAAATCTAATATTTAAAGTCTTGAACTTATCCTGTTGAAGAAAAACATATCATTTTATAATGCTAGGATTAAATAAAATGGTGACAAGTAGTCAGTAAAAATTCTATAAGAAAATGGATTGAAACTGTGAAAACAAAATGTCATGATATATTAACATTTTAAAGAACATATAATAATTACAGAAGACACTGTAAAAGTGTGTGGTATATGAGAAATTACATAGAAACATCTAAGTTTAAATATACTGTCAGTGGTAGGTAATTAAATATAAACGGGATTTAAATGCTCCAAATGAAGAACTTGAGCTAATGTATCTTGACTGCAACCTAAGATATTTGAAAATAAGGGATAAGTAACCTTTAAAATACACAGGTAAAAATATCAATTTCAATAAACCTCTAAGCCACGATATCCAGTAAAATTACTAGTAACTACATAGTAATTTTTAAAATTTTGCTGAGTATTTGAGTTTTGATTTTCAAAATTTATAAAATTTTACATAATTTTTAGTAGCCCAAAGACTGGTAAGTTAGGATTTACCAATAATAAATATGCATCATAAGCTTTGACATGAAAAAACATTAAAATCTTGATATATTAGGTACAACAAAGTACATAAATTTCTTCCTGATTTAAACATAGGGGCAAAACATAAAAGTTAGGATTCATTATGAAAAATGTTTTGTAAATTGAATAACCATGCCATAAATATTATGTTTTAATACCTATGTTCTAATAAAATAATTTTTTTAAACAATTTACCTAAAATTTAGGATTTTCTGTAATGGAAACAAGATAAACTTATTTGGTATTCGCTGTGTGGTTAGATATTTTCTTTAGTTAAAATAGCTGCTTCTTTTTCCAATACACAAGAATCTGATGAAATATACTGGCAGATCCCAGCTACTTATGTGGTAAAAGTAGAATAGTGTAACATAATTTACCACTTTGAAAACTTTTAGTAATAGTCCTTATGAATCTGTTCGGGACATAAACAATACTCCTGAGGAAAATCCCATTTTTTATTTAAATTACCCATTCAAAGAAAAAAACATAATAAAAATATATGCAAATTCTTGTAAAGAATTCCAGTACACTAGAAAAGATATAAAAATATATCATACCTTGTAATAGGGCTCAGGGCGCCTAAAATCACGGCCTCGGCTGACAGAAAACCGACCATAATCGCCACGGTCAGAAAAGGCCGGGGCCGTATTCAAAGAAAGTAAAGATGGTGGTTGTTGTTGTTGCGGCTGAAGTAAACTAGTTAAAGCCAGAGCTAGTTGCGGATTGGATGTTAATTGAGAAAGTATTCCGCCTTGATTCGCATTGGAGCCCCCTTGCCAGGGATTAACAGGACCACTTTGGAATGGCTGAGAAAAAGAGCGATTGTTGCCTCTCGGGCCATCACTCATTCTTCTATACGACATTATCTGAACTAAATATAGGAAGAAAGACAATTAATTCGGTTAGTGATGAAAGCACTCCGGGCGACTGACGCCGACATGGAAGGTCTTTACAATACAATCAAAAAACCTATCCACAACTGAAAATATCCTAAAACAAATTTACTTACCTGTTAACTGAAAGAGTTAGCAAGAAAAACCCGATATTTACGACACAAAACTTTACTTTTTGAAGTACGATTTTGCGGAAAGGGTGCAGCAATCAATAGTCAAGCGTCGGACGAATGGCAAAATGGACGTCAGTTCCACTTGTTTGTAGCGAAGAAGCCGAATCCACGCCGAATCAGAATGCCGCAAACGGTACTTCTACGACCGGCGATGTTTCTACGATTTTACACGCTTTTCTATTGGATAGATTAAAGCCACGTTGCCTTACGCCTAACTTCATCTTAGTAGTGTATTCGTAAAGTCCTTGTCAGTTGTTTATTAATCGGTATGCTTGTGTCCCACTGATGCAAGAGAAAAGAATAAACATATTTTTAGATTAATTCATATTTACAGCAGTACCGTATTCTTCATATTTCAATGTTCAAAGCAGGCTTCAGCGAAAATATTTTTTTAACCATTGCCATTATTATAATTAAATTCTTTATTCAGGAAATATTTTAGCAAATAAAATATATATTAAAAGAATTACAATACTTTGCTTAGAGCTATCACAACTAAAAATTGGGTACACACAGCCACATTCAAACCATTTAAATAAGTCACAATCGTAAGAAAATAAAAATTAAAAAAGAACAAGTAACCCAAGCATAACACTTTAAAAGTACGTCATATCATAAAAATACATAAAATAAAAGTCAAAAACGCATAATTGTCGCGCAGTTCTGTAATAGCCTTCGAACCTATACTAAAGGGTCGTCCATGAATCACGTGATGCTTTTCAGCACTTTTTTAACTTCCCTTTTCCCTCGTGGTGAGGTTTAAGACTAACCACCCCCCTTACCCGAAATCATGTGTATTTTTAGTACAAAGTATCTTAAAAATTTTAAAATATTATCATTAAAATTACAGGTAAGTATAATCTATACCTAATAAAATATAACCAATATATAATCTAACGCCGCTTTTTGGATGTTTAGAAATCGCACGTTCAACGACAAAATAAATACACGTGATATCTTACTACACCCCTTCCCCTCCTTGTAATATTTCGTGATTTTTGTCAAACTCCCTCCTCCCCTTTCGAGCCTCACGTGATTAATGGACGACCTCTAACCTGAAGGGATAAAACTATAAAACAAAACATTGAAAACGTGGCAACGTGGTCGCATTGGAAAGAGAGCAAGTGTCGCGTTGAAGAACTCATGCGTTGTCCTGAGTCGATTCAAATAATGGTTGGCTGTGCAAACCCAACGACTTATATACTAAAGGACTGCTCAGGTCCATTTAACGTACGTTAGAAAATTTAGCGGAAGCAGGGAGCGGCGGTGACGTCACCACCGGTGCTAAATAATTTTGTTTACATTCATTTTACCATTTGATCGTGTGTAATTTCAAGGGTTTTCTGGTTTCTGTTGTGATTTTGTTGAACAATTGGCATTCAATAAAGTACTTTTAGTGTAGTTTGGACTAGAAAAGATAAATAAACATTTGTTTCGTTTTTTTAATTGTGTGTAACAATTCGATTTAGGACAAACAAGGGACATGGCCACGATTCTTTGAGCAAATAGACTTTTTGTTTAATATAAAGTCCATTTGTTATTCTTAAATATTTTACACAATTTTACACTTTTTCTACCTACGTAATCCTAAAGTACACCTTCCAAAAAAGCACTTAGTTAAAAAAGTGTAAAATAGTGTACAATAAAGGAAAAATGAAAAAAAAATGTTAATTAAAAAAATGTAAATAAATTAAAATATGTTTTCTAGTTTATATCAGCTGTAAGGTTAGGTGATTTATTCTCTTTAAATGTTTAAGTTTTAAATTTATGTTTATATAACCGTTATCAATAATTAAATGTGACAACTATTATTTACTCTAATCAAAAATATCTATATTTTTCTTATGCTTATTGTGATTTATTGTTTAAAAATATCTATATTTTTCTTATGCTTGTTGTGATTTATTGTTTCTAAATAAATTTGTGTGTAAATCTTTTATGTCTATATACTCGTTTTTCAGGTATTCTGTTGTAATAAAATACTTTAGGGCAGTTAGAATAATAAAACTAGACGTATAACGTAATTTTTCCGCTTTAAATTTAATTTATTACAAATATAAAATTATATTATTCTTATCTTGAATGTAAAGAAAATATTGTTAAAGGTGTAGAATCCAAATTTTGCTTATAATTTGTTTTTCATTAAAAAAAACTTTTTCTAAATTCGTAAAAAATGCTAAATAATGCATAGACGAGCTTTCTGCTAGCACCGGTGGTGACGTCAGAGCGAATTTGATCTTGGCAGACAAATTCGGCAATCTGAGCAGTCCCTTAGTGTATAGTCGTTGGTGCAAACCAGCGGGCGAGAGAGAATGAAAATATAAGTAAATCTTTCCCTTTCGCTCCGCGTGTTGATATTGGTCGGCGAGCACTTTTAATATTGACGGGGTCATTTTGAGCTAGTTTGTCCCTGTCAATGTGGAGACATGTGGTAGTGACAGCGAAAATCGTAGAACAACAGTTCTTTAGATTGGCAGTACTGAAATAAACCGTAGTCGGCGAAATTCACGTGTATTGAAATTTAACTTGTCAAAACGAAAAAATTTTGCAGCGCAAAATATCTAAAAAAAATTAAATAAAATGTCTGACTGGGATACAGTAACCGTACTTAAAAAGCGAGCCCCCAAGGCTTCTGCGATGAAGAGTGAACAGGCTGTTAATGCCGCCCGGCGACAAGGTGTTCCAGTCGATACACAGATGAAATGTGAGTTTAACAACTATTCTAGAATATACAACCTATCCGCAATATTTTGCCTTTTTAGGGGGTGCTGGAAGTAACAAACAACACGTCACCACCAAAAATACAGCAAAATTGGATAGAGAGACAGAAGAACTGAGACATGAAACAATCTCTCTTGATGTTGGCAAACTCATTCAGCAGGGTCGTCAAGCCAAAGGTATCAGCCAGAAAGAATTGGCTACAAAAATTAATGAAAAGCCACAGGTTATTACAGATTATGAAGCAGGCAAAGGAATACCAAATAATGTTGTCCTCGGAAAAATAGAAAGAGCAATTGGAATAAAATTAAGGGGAAAAGATAAGGGCAAACCGATAGAGACTCCTGCACCCAAAAAGTAGGAGTAGATTTGCCACTGGATATAATCGTCACTGTTAATTGTACTTTAGGTCACATACTGGACATCGTGTTAGGTGTTTGCATTTATTGAAGATACACCACTCTTATTCTTAATAACTTTTGTTTTATAAATCTTTGAAAGAATTTATTATAACACAAAATTGTGTTAAGTTGTATTGATAATTTGTATTAAATAAATGGTAACTCGAATAATGTTAATTATTAAATAGAAATTCCTTTTTTTAAATACAAACAACATTCAACAAAATACTCAAATGGGTTATTACTTTCATGTTATTTCACCATATATGTATGTATAACATTCTAAAGAATAGAGCTACAATTGTAATAACAATTTTTTAATTAGAAATCAAATTAGAGATCGAATGCTGTAAGAACAACACCGATACGTCCGGTTTTATATCAGTTTGCCATATGAGACCGTGACGTATCGGTGTTGTTCTTACAGCGTTCGATCTCTACTACATTTAATTTGCAACAAGTAATTTTTAGGAGGTTAATGATACAAGAACAACTGAAGACATAAGTGGATGAAGGTGTTATGTGACATTATATATATTTCCCATATTTATACCAAAGAAGGTGATATCTGCCTATTCTACCTTCTATCTTTCTTTAAGGGATTATCGATAGTTACTTAGTGCTAACTAGTAACTATCAATAACGCCCAAAAGAGATACAGTTAGAATTAGTCCAGGGAAGTTGGGAAATATTTTGAGCCAGCAGATATATAGATGCGGTTTTTTGCATTGTGTTCAGGAAGGTCCCAGAAAACGACTCTGGGAAGTCTGGTTTATGCATTTTTTGAAAAATGCCTTCTGGGCTGAAAAATGCATTTTCCAATTGCATCATTACTTTCACCATTATAGGAACGACTGCAAACTTGAAAAAATCGCTCGGAAATCGTTACTCGGGGGGTTTTCGGAACTGCCAAACTCTATTCTGGCATTAGAATTTCCGGGGTGTGCTCGGGGGTGGCTCTGTGGGAGTGTCTGGGGAGTGAATTGGGGGAGAAATGGCAGCATGCCTAAAAATCGCTCCAAACTCGTTACTCGGAGGGTTTTCAGGGCTGCCGAACTCGATTTTGGTATTAGAGTTACCCAGATGTGCTCAGGGGTGTCCGGGGGGTGAATTGGGGGAGAAATGGCAGCATGCCTGAAAATCGCTCCAAACTCGTTACACGGGGGGTTTTCGGGGCTGCCAAACTCGATACTGGCATTAGAATTACCCGCGTGTGCTCGGGGATGGCTCTAGCTTTTGCTCGATAGCTTTGGACGAGCTCAATCGCAAGTTCTTCGCTCGTGCGCACATCTTTGGGTGCCCCGTAAAGAGCCAAAGCTAGACGAAGCCCGTGATCTATTAAATTGTCCATGGCTACATGTGTTTGCTTAAATATTTTTGCAAACCCATGTAAATCATCGGATTTTTCAAACAAATTTTCAGGCATGCTGCCATTTCTCCCCAAATTCACCCCCGAGCACATCCGGGTAATTCTAATGCCAGAATCGAGTTCGACAGTTCCGAAATCTCCGCGAGTAACGATTTCCGAGTTTGCAGTCGTTCCTATAATGGTGCAAGAAATGATGCAATGCAGACTTCCTAGAGTCGTTTTCTGGGACCTTCCTGAACACAATGCAGAAAACCGCAGCTCGATATCTGCTGGCTCAAAATATTTCTGCTATTCGGGCGATTTTGATTTAAATGCCCTGGACTAAATAGGCAGATATCACCTTCTTTTAGTGTAAATATCACAATTTCCATAATGTCACATACTGCCTTTATCCACTTACCTCTTCAACTTCCAGAGTTTACCTGTCAGGTTTAGAATTGGTTAAATTGGCTACTATTAAATTTTAAAAAATCGACTTATATCTAATATACATTAATCATTATAAGATGTAGCATATTTATGTTAAAAAAAATTAATTCTTATTCGGAAGAATTTAATATTTATTGGTAAATCAATCTTACAGAAATAATCCAGTCTTCTTTAAAATTTACAACTCCAGCAAAAAAAATGACAAATAATTGCATCTACAATGGCCAATCTTTCATTGTATTTGCACTATTTTTTTTGCTTGAAACTAATACGAACATTTTCATATTTTTTCACTTAACAAAAAATAAATATTTTATAAAATCTTAAGTTCATTTGAAGTATATTAATAGCATTTTCCTTAAAAATTTAATTTAAAATGATAAAATTTTAGGTTGCATTAAATGAAGGTAATTTGGTTTATTATTTATTAAAGAAAAAATTTACCAAAATACAATAAAAATAATGATTAAGGTCCTGAATAAAAAGTTTCTTAATCTTTTCTCAACTCGAATACCTCTTCTTTAATTCCATTTTTAGTAATTATATTTATCAAAATGCTGTCTCCAGTATAAATATCTCTTTCAGCTGCAGATATAAATACATCCTTAATAATTGAAAGTGCCCTTTCTTGAGTAACTGACTCTTCCTTCACATTTAGCATATTTTTTTGACCAATTTGATTATCTAAGAGAGGCTGAAGTAAAGCACCAGCTGAGCCTCCAGCTCTATATGTTGCTTTTTCACAATGACCTATAGGGTCATAGCTGTAGACACATCCTTTACCTTCATTATCCAGACCTACTAAAACATTGGAAATGTAATAGGGGAAAAACCTCTTATAATACAACATGGTTGACAGCATTTGAGCACAAGCAGTGGTAGACATGGTCTTATTATGTTCTTGCTGATACATCTGCATCCGAGACTTTAAAATTCGGGTCAGTGTAAGGGTGTCACACCAACACCCAGAGCATCCGAGGACAGTAGTATCAGACAGAGGAAATAGTTTGTTTTGTTCACGGGTATAAATAGAAAATCCAGCGCTGAGACGGGTGTCGGCACCAATTATTACAAAGTCATCACCAGCTATGGCCACAACACTCCTAGAAAAAAAAATCGGTTAAACATGTTTTAGCATTAATTTGAGTCAATTTACTGGCCAAATACAATATAGGTTGTGCATATCTAAATTAACCAATAACTGTTAAAACAGCGAGACAGAAATCAAGACATTATCTGCTTTGGGTTAAAGGAGGTATGAAATGTATATTTTTACATTACTGCCGCACTTACCCTCCATTATCAGCATACGGATTAAAATTATGTTGAACTGGGGCGTTAGAATAATCAGGAAAATGTGGTTTAACACCTAACATTTTTAAATATTTTTCAAAGAATTTTAACTTGGCTTGTTAGTTGTTAATGAATGAGAAGGTGATGAGAAGCAAAACGAACCAACGATGACTTCCTAATTTTTGACAGATGCAAAGTAGTCTTCTTTTTTGTAGCAACTTTGTGAATTTTAGTTGGTAGCAACGATCTCGATAGCAATTTTTTTCTCTTTGGATCTTCGAGTATCTACTTGCGGCGCGTTGACCAACATCAGCCCTCGAAGCGAGAGAAAAAGATGTACTGGTTTGATTCCTCATTCGCAGGGTCAAGCAACAAGGCTGCCTCTAGAGGTATATGCTTGAAGCTCTAGGAAGCTGATTATAGTTCTATTTGTTATCCAAAAATAGAGTACTTTATTTTACACTTTTTTTGTCAATAAACCGTTTCTTATCGTCAGTGTAATTTAGAACTAGGTTTTTGGTATGAATTCTGGTGTGAACTAGTTTTCACTTAGTTACTCCAACACTCTAACTAGTGAAGTTAGATGCATTTTTATTACAAGACCTAAAGTTGTTTATAAACATAACCATAAAGCTCATTTTTAATTTCTAAAATAGGTCTAAAACGTGTTTGGTATAGAAATCAAAACGGAACTTATTTACACTTAGTTCCTCATTTTATTCCTCCACTTTCCTACTCTGTGCTACTGTAAACTTGATAACAAACAAGGGCCCAATTCTGTAAGCAAATTTTTTGACATTCCTTTGCTTTATTTCTTTCAAAACTGACAAACTTATAAGTTACCTTTAAGAGCAACAAGGACATGTGATCCCCATTTTGATATTGTCCTTCCTTATATTTTTACAGAATCCCAGCTCAGACCTTATTGCGTAATAGAATTTTGTAAATCATGTAGTATCTTCGAGTATATACCTGCTAGGGGCAACCTTACCGTGCAAACAAGCGAGCAAGAGAGAAAGAAGAATAAATGTATTGCCTTCCTCTCTCGCACGCTGGTTTTAATTTGTCGGTAAGACTGACTAATAGGCACGCGCACGCGAAGCGCGCTATATACTTCTCCCTGTTGACCAATCAGAACATGCGGCGAGAAAGTAATATTCATTGTTCTCCACGGCCGGCCGACAAGAGGGCTGCCTTGTCGCTGGGCCATGCAATACAAGTTTGCAGGGCCGCAGGGCCGCCGCCCGCCGCCAGAAAAAAACGTCGAGGGGGTCAAAAAGTTTAAGTCAATGTACTAATAGACTAGAATTAATTAAATTAAAAACACAAATAAATATACCACATCTTTAATTTCTAAATAATAATAATACTCATTTAAATTCTTAGGCGATATTGTAAAATTTAAGTATTTAGACGGGAACTGTTTTATTTTGGTTAATTTTTAAAAACCCAGGGGGGGTTGACTGACACCCCCTGACCCCTCCTGCCGGCGGCCTTGCAAATGTGCGGCGATTAACAGAGAGATTTGTAAAATGAAGAACTTACATTTTCCTTTTGACCATTTAACATGCAGAAAGAGAGAAAAAGGTTGTAGACTTATCGCGATCTCTATCGCACGCTTGTATTACACGGTCAAGCGGCAAGGCTGCCACTTGACAAGCTTTTTCGAGAAAGGCGATGGAAGAAACCGAATTAATCGTTTCTAACCCTCGCAGATCAAAGAGAAATTTCCCAGCTATCTAGTAGTGCCGTAAAAGTGTTGTTTAAAAATCTGGAGCGATTCCTTAAACTTTTTTTAAAATCACATGTTGTGACGTTGGATGACCAGTAATCAAGAGTACAAACTTGTGAAAATAGAACAATGGTCTCATAGAAGCTGATATCTAAAATCTGAGATTTTGCAGCAACAAAATGTGAAGTTCAATGATTTTCGTTTATAAAATGTTAATGTTTGGATGATTTTCTATGGCTTAGAGCAAGCTATAAAGATTATCGACGAAATGTACCAGCAAAATAAATACCTAAAAAAATTCAACCGAATAATTAAAAATAGAAATTTAAATAGAAGATATAGTTTTTGTTTGACCTCCAAGCAGGGAAGTACATGCGATAAAACAAGGTATATAGTTTTTTCCGGAAAGGCGGTTAGAGGAACCGTATCAACTGTTTTCCCTCAGGGATCAAGGAGAAACTCACGACCAATATATTGATTGAGTCCTTCTTCTGGGGCTAAGCGCTGTGAGCGGTTGAGGCCTAGATTTTCTGTCGTTTTTTCGTTTAGTGTCGTGCACAAGGTTGGCGGAGAATTGGTTGCGCGAGCAGCGTGAGACGTCAGACTGACCTCAAGCTGGTTGTTCGCAATACCACTAGCAGTCCTTGGTTGGTTACCGCTAATTGTGCCTTGCATTAATAAGAAAAACATTTGAAAAGTTTAAGTTTTTAAAAAGTTCGGAATTTCTGGTGGTTACAGATCTCAACTGTCCAGAAGTTCTACGGACGTAGCCTGGGAAAGCTCAAGTTGCATACAACGTGTTTCTGGAAAAGGAATAGCTGGCACATAGTTTCCATACAAAATTTCAAAAAGATAATCATGTGGTAAGAGCAAATTACGTCATAGGGCCGTATTTATAGTCGATACTCAAGTAGATTCTTAAGAGTGCCTCATTTAAGGTAACCTCAACCCTTAGTTTAGGTTTTCGTTTTATAGTTGCTTTTTATACCGCACTTG